>PVIJ01013467.1:0-44993 GCA_004024925.1 Scalopus aquaticus
AATCCAGGTGTTCGTGCATTGTGCGTGTGTGCGTGTGTGCACGCGCACGCGTGGGCACGCGTGCATCATATGTGTGCGTGCGCATCATGCATGTGTGCATGTACGCGTGTGCATTGTGTGTGTGTGTGTTCGTTCTTCTGTGTGTGTGTGAGAGAACAAGCAGGATTGGGAAGGAGGTGGCTTGATACGAAATAGGGGAGGTAGGCAGGGGCTAGGTCAAAGTTGGGCACTTTATCCTCAGGGCAAGATGTTTTTCCCCCTTTTTGAGTCTCCTTTTTTGAATTGGTAAAGGGTCAGACTGCTTGATGTTCAGAAGACACCAAAGGATAAGGTTGCCGCCTTCCCACCTCCGTCTTCCCTCTATTTAGTTCCTTTCCCTGGAGACAACTGTAGTTGTTTTTCTTATCTATCCTTCCATAGGTATTTGTACACCTACAGACAAACAGATAGCTATATGTTTTTTTGTCACCCCCCCTTTTTTTTTAAGAAAACCTGTGTTATGTATGACATTTTATATCCCTTAACTTTTTGCAGTTAATTTATTTTACATGTCATTCCGTGGCTGCATAGAAAAGAACTATTTGGTTCTTCTTTTCATGCCTGTTTGGAACTCCATCACAGATATATAGTCACAGATAAGATATGCCTAACAAGCCTGCGGACTGATGAGGGCGGGGCAGTGCTGGGGTGGTGGGGACTGACAGATCATATAGGAGGTGGTGATGTCGCTGGGTTCACTTAGCGGTAGTAGAGCTGGGGCTTGAATGACCGAACCCCGGAGAGATTGAACTCTAAGCAACGAGAGGCTCTGTTGACTGCTGGGATATTGGTGGTGAAGCAGGGGGGTTCCTTCTAGCCCTGCAGGCTGGTGCAGTTGAGGGGGACCAGGATGTCATTTAATAAGTTGGTTCCTCAAAGGGCAAGGCGAAGTTCAGCTGGAAGCCTGTTGAGTTAAGGTGTTTGAGAGGTGAGGGTGGAGATGTGGGTGGTCCTTTAACTGTAGACATCTGGGACTCAGGGCAGAGGGTTGGTCTTAAGAGCTAAATGTGGGAGGTGTTTTTGTCTAGCCATACACATTGGCAACGCTGGTACTTGAAGTCTGGGTAATGATTGGCCCTGGTCAAAATGTTGAAGTGGTGGACAAGTGTGAAAAAGGATGCCCTTTCCTCTGTGGGGAAATGATAAACAGTCCCATCGGCGATGGTCGAAGCTCAGTCCAAGTGTTTGTGGAGACGTGGCAATTTGTTGTTTGATAACAGCTAGCACAGGAGTTTGCTGAGGAATTTGATTCCATCTTCTGCCAGGAAGTTGGTGGCCATGCCGCTTTGCAAAGCTTATGTATTGCAAAGGCATAGCAGAGAGTTGGAATGTTGCAATTTTGTTCTAGTCATTTATTGATTTAACACGTGCTGAACACTTACCCTTATGGGACAGTGTTCAGGAAGGATGTTGCTATTTAGTGTTGTTGTGAGATGCTCATTGTTTCCAGTTGCTGCTTTAGCTGCCTCATTATTAATTTCAGTTAGCAGAGTGTCATTATCTTCCATTTAGTCCTCCAGGTTATTATTTTGATTCAGTGTAGGTATGCTCATTTACTCCGACAGCATTTGTTACCCATCTTTTTCTAGTAACAGGACTTCAGACAAGCATGAATTGCAGTTAAAATATGAAACATCCCATATTTACACTTACTGCTAAAACAAGGAAGTACATGTAATAATCCTCCCAGACTTTTCTTATATAGCCACAAATATCTTGTTAGAAATGAGTTCCTTTTTCCACGAAAGAGTAGAACTGGGCCCCTCTATGGCGGTTTAGGGCGTTAAGTCTCAGCACTATCACCACTGTGATCTGAGTTCGATCCCTGACCAGGGAGCTTCCCACATGGCGCAGCAGACCTCTCCTGTCTCCCTGCTGCTCCCCTCAGCAGTGGATTTCAGTAGATCCGCTTGTTCTGCTTCCCACTCTGTCTCTGGTGAATCCTCTCACCACCACCACCTCCCCTCACCCCGCACCCCCCACACCTCTGGTCTATACCCCAGTTATTCTGTGAATAAATAAATAAAAATAAATCCAGTATTTGTCCTTCTCCTCTGCCTTATTACTCTGAACAAGTCCTTCGGTTCCATCCATGCTGTTGAAAATGGCAAAGATTCATCTTTTCTTTCTTTCTTTTTTTTTAAATTGCCAAGTAGGATTCCTTTGTATCTAGAGCACACCTTTTTTGTCCATCCCTCTGTCGTTGGGTGCTAAGGCTGTTTCCCTATCTCAGCTATGTGCTGCAGTCCACATAGGAGGGCAGGGATCTTTTCAGATTAGTGTGTTTTATTCTTTGACTACAGATCTAGAAGTAGATCTGTACTACTTGCATGATCGTCTGGTAGAGCTATTGTTAATATGTTTTGCATAGTGGTGGGACCTGTTTACATTCCCACCAGCAGATTACGAGGGTTCCTTTTTTCCCCACACCCTTGCCAACACTTGTTTCTAGTCTTTTGGGTATAGGCCATTCTCACAGGTGTGAGGTGATATCTTGTTGTGGTTTAAATTTGCATTTCCCTGCTTATTATCGATGATAAGCATTTTTTTTTCTTCACATGCCTGATGGCCATCTATATGCCTTCTTTGGAGCTATCTATTCAGGTCGTCTGCACTGCATGATTTCTTGATCGGGTTATATCTTGGTTATTAACCTTTTGTCCGAGATATCTGATGGGCACATACTTCTCCCATTTGGTAGGGTATCTTTTTGTTTTAATGATAGTTTCTTTCACCATGCAAAAGCTTTTCAGTTTTATGTAGTCCCGTTTGTTCATTTTTGCTTTTGTTTCCCTTGCCTTTGGCCTGGGCTCCCCAAAGATTTCTCTGAGGCTTGTTGAATGTATTGCCTGTGTTTTCTTTTATGTATTTTATGCTTTCAAGTCTTACATCCAAGTCATTAATCCATTTGAATTAATTTTTATGTGTAGTGTGAGATAGTGATAATTAGTGGTGGTGATATTTTCATTCTTTCACGTGTAGCTGTCCAGTTTTCCCAAAATGAGTTTTTGAAGAGACTTTCCTTTCTTCATTATAAGCTCTTGACTCTTTTGTTGTAAAATAACTGTCCACATAAGTGTGGATTTATTTGTGGCCTCTCCATTCTATTCCATTGGTCTTTGTGTCTCCTTTTACCCCACTACCATAGTATTTTGTTTACTATAGCTTTGTAGTATCGTTTGAAGTCAGAGAATGAGATACCTCCGTTCTTCTTTTTTTCCTCAGGATTTCTTTGACTATTTGGGTGTTACTAGATGACTAGCTTTTCTATACCTAAATACTACTCAATATTTGCTTCAAAGGAAGCAAACTCTTGATATACATGAAATAACTTAGGTAAATCTCAAGTGAGTTTTGCTAAATCAATGTTTCTCAACCCTTTAAAAAGTGATTACACTCCCTAAGACTCTTAGATCTTTCTTCCCTGATTGCCTAACTCCCTCCTGAATTTTATTCCTGAAGAATTCTAATGCCACAGGTAAATACTTACTGGTTTCGCAGGAGCCAGACCGTTGTAATATCTAAATTTCTGCACCTGCTAAGAGCCAGTTTTCCCCTCTTTGGGGATAGCATCACCCTCACTCCTGCTTCAAGAATGCATGGGCTAGTGAAGGGAGCCCCTTTCAAGTGACTACAGACTGCATGATTCAATTTCTGTGATGTTCTTGAAAAGGGAAAGTGCTAAGGTCCGGCGACACAGCTGTGGTCACCAGGGCGGAAGGAGGGGTTCACCACATCAGGGATGCGGGAACTTTCAGAGGTGATGAAAATACTTTATTTTGTGATTGTGGTGGTGCTTGCGCATCATATGCAATTTGTCAGAATTAATAGAATTGTACCCCCAAAAGGTGAATTGGGTGCTATTTAATTAGACCTGACAAGCCTGTCTTTCCCACAGTTTATGTCCTGAGTTGAACCTAGAATGGTTACGGGGAACAAGAAAATTGGAAGCCACAGAGGCTGATCATTTTGTGATGCCGGCAATCTGTCCCGAAGTATGGTGTGTCTGCTGAGAAGCTCACACACAAAATCATAAATGACACCATGAAACCTGCATGCGCGCGTGCGCGCACACACACGCACAATGTGAAACCCACGTGGTGATTAAGGAAAGCTTTGGTGGAGCTTGTCTAGGGAGCCTTTGATGGCTTCATCGTCTAGCCTCTTGAGGACGGAGGCTGGTCCAGATCATCATGATTGGAAGGACTAGTTTTTCCTTGAGTGTTGCTGAAAACAGGTTGAGTTTTAATTTGCAAAAGGAGAAAGAACAGAGATAATGATGCCTTCCTTTTCTTAGTGGAAACTGACCTTATGGTTAGTCTGACTTTTGGTTAAAAGTATCTCAGTTCCTGTGGCATCTAATAGGGGAAAACATTTTCAGTGCTACAGTTGTTTATTTTATGGTTGGAGGGGAGATCCTTCTTTGCACCTTGCCGCAGGCTCCAACTGAAGTATGGCGTCGTCCTGGAGCAGGGGTGGTGGAAATACAGGTTTTGCTTTTGAAGTATCTTTAACAAAGGTATTTGAATTTGTCAGTGTCACCAAGAAATGGAGTTTCCTCCTCCGTTGAAGTCTTACGTATAATCGTTGTATAGCATCTGATTTCTGAGCCAAATTGTTATACTTGAAATGCCCTGGTGACAAATGAGCCTTTTTTTTTTTTTTTAAACCCATCCTGAATTGTCACACATTTTGGGAAGGTTCCCAGGCAGTGGTAAAAGGAAAATTCTGCTTCATGTACTCCTCCTGCAGCAGCTGGCACAGCTTGTGCTCAGAGGTGTGGACTTACGCCTGTAGCCGGGGCAGCACCTTCAGGGCCGCGGCCAAGTTTATCTGTAAATCCCAGAGAAGGTACTGCTGACTTCCTGGACCAGAGGGCAGGCTCTTGCCCATACCAGTTAGCCGATGTTTACAGCGTGCCCGCTGGACTGGACGCCGTGAATACGGACGAAGAGGTGCAGCCTTCAGCCTAAGCCCACTTCACACTGGCCTCCCGGAGCACCGGCCCGTAACTGGGCGTCCACCACGAGACACACGTTCTCCTGCCAGGCTCATCACCGGTCATGTGACCTTGATTTGATAGAGGCTGTGTCCAGCGGCGTTTTGGGGTTGTTTTTATTTGTATTTTTACTCTCAATCACTCTTTTCGTCCCCCTCCCTCTAGTGTCCTCTTGAGGAGGAGGTCACTCCCTGCACCCCACGCTTGATGAGCAGAGGGCTGAGCTCGACCTCCTCGAGCATGCACAGGGATTGCAAGCATGTTGCAGGCCAGCCCCGGGTAATCGGAAGCCAACATGGAAGCAATGCCATTACAATAGCTGCAAGAAAAATGAGCTATTTAGATATGAACTTCATGTGTGTGCAACTGTAATCTTTCAAGTGGTGGTGAAAAACAACTAAGACAGACCTCAGGAAGTGGGGAGTGATGATGGAGGCAAGTCCAGAATCTGCGGGTGTCCCAGAAAGGAGTTGGTGCTGCGCTTGGCATCTGAAGGCAGTTGAGAGAATAAACCCCAAGCCACAGGCTGGGAGAAAGCACTTGCTGACCACCAGCCTCAACATGTATAGTCTGTAAATTCTTCTCCAAACTCACCAGGTAGATTAAACCCAACTGAGTCACGGAGGACAGCCAGATGGTAAGTAAGCAAATGAAAAGATGCGCAACCTCATTAGCTATTAGGGAAATGCAGGTTAAAACCACAAGACGACCCTGCAGGACTGTGAAAATGACTGAATGAAAAAAGCATCGACAATACCAAGTGCCTACGAGGGTGTGAAGTGACTGGAACTCCCCTACGGTGTTGATGGGAACGTGGAAACTACGGCTGTTCTGGAAAAAAAATGGGCTGGTTTCTCAGGAGGTTACATACTTAAACCATGTGACTCAACAGTTCCCCTCCTTGGTATTTTTCTTAGAGAAATGGGAACTGACATTCACACAAAAACGGGTCCCTCGGTGCTGCCAGCAGCTCTCGTCCCAGTCCCCGTCCCTGGGAACAACCCTCTTGGAATTTCTCTATGTGTGTGGCCGAGGGCCCCTCGCTACTCCTGCCCTGTGTTCTTAGAGTGGAGAGAGAGCAGGGAGGCGTTGGTTCCTTACAAGTCTCCCCATACACCTGCACACGGCTACCTCCCCCAGGGCACGCCTGGGAGTGGATTTGCTGGGTTTGCATGTGCGACTTTACCAGGGAAAGCCAACTATTCAAAAGAAAAATTTCCTTTTTGTAGGGCATTCTGGGCAATATTCGAAGATGTGTGAATTCTAATTTTTCCTCCCACCGGGGGTCGCTTTGATCTGCTGCTTCACTTTGTCTGAATTCTTCACTTCCCAGATTACTGGTGAGGTTGGACATAGTTTCATGTGTTTGAGGCCACTTGTTTGTTTTGTCTTTGAAACTCCTGGGTGGGTTTCTCATATGTTTGTTCATCTTCCTATTGGTTTGTTAGTTTATTATTGACTCGTCGAAGTTCCTATAGATTTTAGAAACAAATCCTCATAAGTTATGGGTGCCGAAAGTCTCTTCTCCCAATTTGTGCCTTTTTTTTTTTTTTAACACTTTATGGAATTTTTTTTGCTGAGTGTCAGCTCTTAATATAATCAGATCTATCTTCTCATTTATGGTTGTGCATTTTGTTTCTTCTTCAAGAAAACTATATCCTGCATCCTGAAGTCAAAAGACAGTCTACTAGATTTTCTTTGCAGAGCTTCAGAGGTTTGCCTTGCATCTTTGGACTTTCGAGTATGAGGTGTGAATGGAGACCATTTCCCACCCTTCCCCCCACCCCCATATGTCTAGCTTGTTATTATAGCTCTGTGTTTTGACAAGACTGACACCTGCCCTGCCCCCAGCAGCAGCCCCCATCAAATTTCAGTTTCTGGGGCTCTTTGTTATGGGGTTATTCAGTTCCTTTATTCTATTCAGGCCATTTACCATTATCACATTATCTTAATATTACAGTTTTATAACAAAACCCAATATTTGGTAGGAAAGTTCTCCTAGATTATTTATGTGAAGACAACGCTGTGATTTGCAAATAATGGCACTTTTGTCCTTTCTTGCTTATCCTAAATCCTTTCATTACTTTTCCTGCCATACTGTACTAGCATGGACTTGGAATACAGTGTTGAATTGAAGTGGTAATAATGGGGATCTTTGTTTTGTTCTAAATCCTACAGGAAATGCTCTCAATGTAAATAGGTATTTTGCAGACACTTTTATCAGATTAAGGAAGTTCCCTTCTGTTCCTCTCATGCTAAGAGTGTTTTTTTTGGTTATTATTATTTTTTTTTAATGATGCTGGATTTTATCAAAAGGGCTTTGTTCTTTTGGAGGCAATCAAATGATTTTTTTTCCCTCTGTGAATGGCACAAATTACATTAATTGATATGTTAATGTTAACCAACCTTGCATTCCTGGGATAAACACAAATTGATCATGAACTATTATTATTGAACACTTGCCAGAGTTTAGCTTGCCACTATTTTTTTCACATTTAAAATGCCATTTATGTAAAATGTATCCCTTTTTCAGTAATGTTAAATTTTTTTATGGGCTCATATTGATTCTCAGTGATGACCACTTGAAACTTATATACTATTATAATGCAGTGTTAGTTCAATTAAAAAAACATATGAAATAAAATATATTCACAGTGTAAAAACATATGCTTAAAAATAAAATGGCTAGCTAATGATGATTGTAAGATACCTTCGATTATGTAATATATTCTGGCTTCTGATGTGTTAAAATAGTAAAAACCTATGTCTTTATGCTAATGAAATCGTTTGTTTCATGCTTTATATCCATGTTCTTAAGTGAACTTGAGATATAGTTGTCCTTCCTCATTCTTGTCAAATTTCAATATTAAGCTTATCCATCACGATAAAGTGAGCTGAGCAACGGACCTATGTTTTCCGCGCTCTTGACTAAAGTTGGCCTTCTTTCTTCCTTGATTGGCTGAATGTGCCTATAAAATCACATAAGTTTAGCTTTTTAACCACGGACAGAGTTTCTTTAAAGCTTGTGAAACTGTTCAGGTTTTCTTTTTCTTCTGGATTCAGTTCTTTCGAGTTTCACTTTGAGGAACTTGTTCATCTCATCCAGATACCCACATTTATTCACCTGAAGTGATTCATAGTAAAATCATGTTTAACCCACATAGCATCTGTAGTTACAGTTCCTTGTCATGGTGCTATTTTTTGTATTTTTGCTGTTTTTCTTTATCAGTTCTTGTTAGAGGTTAGTCAACTTTATTATTCTTCTCCAAGAAAGGAATTTTAATATTGACATTGTTCATTTCTTTAATTCGCTTTCTGTCTCATTACTTTCTGCCCTTATTATATCCATCCTTCTACCTGGGCTTGATCTTACGACCTTTTAAAAGGGATGCTTAGCGCACTACACTTTGACCTGTTCTCTTTAAAAATTGTATTTATTAGGTAATTAACTACTTGATGCTTTACTTGAATTTCATGCACTTTGAGATGCAAGGTTTTCTTTAACCTTGACTTTTTGCTTTTTGTCATTTTTAGCCGATTTATTTATTTTTTAGCCTGTAACTATTTAGAAGTAGCGCTCTGAATTTCCAAACAACTGAGATCTGTTGCTGATTTGGATTCCTCATGTAACAGGAGTGTGGTCAGAGTGCGTGTGGATAGTGCCATTCCTTTGGCTTTGGCAAGATTTGCTTTATGACCTGTTAGATTGTCGTTTCAGTGAATACTTATGTGCGTTTGAAAACAGTATATAGGCTAGCGACCGTGATTACGAATCTTTCATATACAAGACTTGAGACCAGTGCGCCACAGGGAGAGGGGCCAAGCAGCCAAGCACAGACAGAAAAGACAAAAGCAGACGTGCTTTGTTTTTTATTAGTAGAAGATACTCATGTAAGAGTCATAAATATCAACTGTTAACTCGGGACTCTTCCGTAATTTCAAGGGTATATTGGGATGAGAACTATATTTAGTGTACATAAAGACGCATTCTTTTCAATGAGCAGGTAGAATTACAGCTTTCCCGTTAGTTGCAGTGATCGATGAGACCTTCTAAGAAGAGCCCTGGAAAGGAAAAATAAATCGCTCTTCTTGCCCAGTGCCCACTTTGCTTTCTTCGTGAATATGATAGTTCGACCTTAGTAATAAGAGCCAGGCACTGGGCTGGGGGAACCTGCTGTCATACTGCTGACTGTGAATCTTGGTTCCTCTGCTTCATAACCCTGTGACCTTTCTGTGCCTCAGTTTCCTGAAATGCGGGCCCTGGTCGGCCCAGCTGCAGAGTGTTATTTGGGGAGCAAAACTGGGTTATCATGTCCCCAGTATTTACAGCCAGTATTATACAGCGCTTTCCCTGTGCCGGGCACCCTGCTGTGCACCCCCCAACCCCCCCTAACGGGGAGACTGCTGATACCCCCTAATTAGGTCCGCTGGGGTTGTGGGGATGGCAACCAACCCTTTCCAGAACTGACAGGTCTGGTACTGACCTGGGGTGCTCCGGCAGCTCCTCTGTGCCGGTGGGGCAGGCTGGTGGGGTGCCCCCAGAGAGTCCTTAAAAGGGAGAGGGGAGAGTTTCTGAAGGAATTCAAGACCTCAGGGATCATCTCTCCCTCCTCCTCTACTTATTACTTGGCTGAGACGTCCTGCTTGCTCAAGGCCAAGGCGCTGGCTGAACTGATTTCTGGGGAGGGGGCGCTTCCCAACGTGCAGTTGACCATCTTCTCCCTGTGTCCTCGGGTGGCCTTCTTGGGGCACCTGGAGAAAGCTCCCGTGCGTGCCTCCCTGTTCTTAGGATGCCGCCTGTACTTCTCCTCTGTGCCCGCCCCTGCAGGCTCTGGCCCTTAACGGCTTCCTGAAGACGCCACCTCCAAACACAGTCACGCTGGGGGCAGGACAGTAACCTGCGGACCTTTGCGGCGGACACAGTCCAGCCCTTAGCACGCGCCACCCTGAAAGGCCGCACCCCGCTCAGCCTCAGCCGCTTCTTTTCTCCTTCCCAGTGAGGGTCAGTTTTTTTTAACCACAAGTTGTCTCCAGAGCGGTAAAATTCATATTCGTTTCCCCAACGGCTTATTTGGAACGTTCAGCGTTTCTGGAGGCCGCGAGGGGCACGGCACGCACGGGGTCGCTGGCTGCAGAGGCCCTGGGGTGCCTCAGGAGGCTGATGTGCGTGTCCGGCCCCTCCCGTCTCCTGCGGCTCTGGACGCTGAGATGCCCTCCAGTAGTCATTCATTGAACAAATAGTTAATTACCCGGCTGGGCGGGCGCTGTTTCTGGTTTTTGCGGGTAGAGGAAAAGCTTGACAGAGCGAGGCCGGCGCCCGCGTCTGTGCCCTCTGGGGGAGGCACCTCTGGGGGAGGCAGCGAGCAGAGAAGCCCGCAGCCCCATGGGGAGGGCTGAGCGCAGCGGCCCTGGGGAGCTGAGGCGCTGGCGTCGCAAAGGGGTGGGAAAGTAAGGGTGTGAGCCAGAAGCATCTGCGAGAGGAATGCAGAGGGGCAACGAGGAAGAAGCAGACTCCACAGCCACCTGATGGGCGAGGGGCGGTGCCCGCTGCCCAGACCCGTGGATGTCAGTGTGGCTGCTGGGAACTGATCACGTCAGGCCAGGGCTGCAGGAAACCAAGCTTGTGCTGCCCGAACGCGGTTTTTTCTTGGGAGCTCAGGTGTGGCGAGGACCAGCCTTCAGGACCCTTAAAACACTAGGAAAAGGGTCGCCTCTTCTGAGCCAGCCCTCGTTGGCAACGCGGACAGAGTCGATAAGTCCTTCGAGTTTCCCACCTGGGCGAGGAAGATCGAACCCCAGAGAGGGGGTGTGTGTCCAGGTCTCTCCAAAAAGGGGACTTTTCTCTGTGATCTTGGTTTCTTCTAAAGACTCATGCCAGGTTTACATTCCTCCAAGGCTGTATCTGCCCATTTCAGCATGAAAGGGTGTTTAAGTGTGTCTGTTTCACACATCTGAGTGCCCTGCCCAGGCGGTGCCCGCCTGGAAGTCAGCTGGGGTGTGTGTTCTGGCCCAGCTCCGGGGCTAATGGCACCCCAGGGCACAGGGCGTGGGCTGGGTGGTGTTGCCGTTCAGTATCCTGCAGAGCGAAACCCAAGAATGTTCAACTTCCTCCCATAAATTATACGTAGAGTAAAAACCAAGAAATGCAGTTTTCTTCCCAGAAAGAGCAGTATCAAGTGAGGCATAAGAAACCCCGATCTCCGGTCACCAATGAGGCCGAACCTCATCCTGGAGGAGCCCGAGGGGCGGCACGACCCCAGAGGGCTTGGATTTGGCTTTGGGGCCCCCACCGAGGCGTGTGCTTCTGCAGGCTCATTTTCTTTCTAAAATAACGTTTTGTTGAGTCAGTGTTCAGATTCACTCGGCGGCCCCCACTGCTTGTTAATCGTGGGCGTGGGTGACCGTCAACGTCCCCGTGGGCTGTCCCTCGCTGCTCTAGAATCCTCCTTAGCCACCTGCCAGGAAGGAACCTGCTAGGAACTGGTGACACTTGCTGACCCCCCCCCCCCCCCCAGGTCGTCAGGTTTGGATTCCAGTTCTTTGGGTACTCGGCTCTGTTCATCATCCTTTCGGCTTAGTGTATTTTAAATAATTACCCTTTTCAGGCATGCGGTATATGTAGTATGTTCAGGTCAATTTCTAGAATAGTAAATGAATATTTTGAAAGTTTTCCTGAGATTGAAAATGATCCCTAATTGGTGGTGAGGATTTTGTGTGTGGGCTGATGTTTCTTGCATAAACTCTCCCTTGGTGGCAAGGCCAAACTACCAACTATGAAAGGAAGGTAATAGTCAGAGCGTCTTCTGCAGGGGCCTGTATCTCAGAACCCGCGTCTATGCAGGGGTTACGGGCTGTGTCCTGGTCCCAGTGCTCCTACCCATGATTTGCCAGGACTGGGCTCCCTCGTGCTGGAAAGGCAGCAAAGCTCACGTACCTGCAAGTTGCAGGTGGGCTGATGGCATCAAATCAGCTTTTTAGGTGTTTCTTTAGTCCGAATCCAGGAGCTTTTCCTCTGGTGTGAGTACATGTGTCGAAGTGGTTAAAGAGGTCATGTAAAATAATGGTTGGATGAAATGGGACCATTTTGACTTGAATGAGCAATTATTGTTTCCTATGAAAGCTTAATCTTTAATTGATGTCCTTGTTTGGGAATTTCCATTGCAAATTTAAAATACTTGATAAATTTAGAGGGTGTTTTGCTAGGAGGTTAGCACTGAATTCTATTAGGGAGGAGAAAACCTCCTGGCATTAATTTCATCATCGTGGAGCACTGCTCAATCACCCTTTTGATGGCGAAAGTTAATATTTGAAAGTAATCATTAAGGCCGCTGCTGCAGGACTAATTGAAATTTTTGTAGCGAGAAAATGTATGATCCCAGACGTGAGTCCTAACTTGTGGCGGGTCTGATCAGGGGGAGGCTGGCTTCAGTCGTGGCCACACGAGCTGTTTATAACAGGACCGGGCTCGGTCAGTGCTGTTCATTGTATTTGAAGCTCTGGAATGGTGGGTACATGCTGCATTGTAGTTAGAAGATATTATGGACACAAACATGTAAGTTCTGGAAAAAAAGGCCACTTGGGTAACAAACATCTCGGCAGCCTCCGGGCCCCTGTGCTTGGCTTACTGGCTCCAGTAGGTTTTATTTAGCTGGTGCCCCCTGGCCAAGATGGCCACCCAGGGCAGTGTGGCCATTCAGGCCAGAGGGCGCCAAAGGTTCTTGGTGCTTCTTCCCAAGTCACCCCTCTCTAGATGGGGAGGAGTGGGCTCTCCCCCCTCTGTCCCCATAGAGGTGTTTTAGGGGCTGGAGGCGTGCTGCTCTTTGTGAAACGTTTATAGGCTCACAGCACCTCGTAGTAAGCGCAGGGAAATGAAGTCCAGAAAGAAAATTCCTGGCAATCTTTATTTTCAAGCCATTTGAAAGTATATTTGGCCAGCATTTTTTCCCCCTTTTATTGTTGCTGAAAAGAAGATGGACCAGCAGTCTGACAGAAGAATTTAAAAATAATTATCCATATGCCCACATATTTAGAAATGTTTGTCTGCATATTACCTTCTAATAATCATCTGTTTGCATGCGTATTTGTTATTCCTGAAATGATGGTGGTTATGTCCCGCGCTCACTGGCCCCGATGGGACTGGCCTGGTCACGTGCTTGCTGAGCAGTGGAGCGGGCAGTGTGGACTGGAGGCCCTAGAGCAGCCCCGCTCAGAAAGAGAAGGGGGGGCAAGCAGCTGAAGCCACCCAAGTCCTTGCGGAGAACAGCGGCTTTCTCATGCTGTTCGTTCTTGTCCAGAAGTGCTTGTTGGTCAAACAGGCAGACGGACTGGTAGCCCGGCCTTCGGCCTGGTGCTGTTCAGTCCGGGACAGGGGCCGGAGCTGAGCTAAGGATGCGGAAGGAAGAATGTGAGAGCGAGGCCAAGGGACTGGCGGCTGGTGCTCTCGTCTGGGCCCTCTGACCTCGACAACTCTCTGGGCTTCCTTGTCAGTGAAACCAGGAACCAGTGAGTTGACGGTCTTTTTTCCACCCCTAAATTTATCCTGCCCTGTGCTATGGAATTGCCTTTTGACGTGGGCGTGCGCGCGCACGCGCGTGTGTGTGTGTGATTTTATATCATGTATGTATTTTGCTTTGACACTTTGCTGCTTTAAGATCGGCCGGCAGCCCCATCCTGTGCTTTTGAAACGTTGTCTAACAGAGTAAGGAAAAACAACCTGGTTGTCAAGAGCGCAGGGCAGTGAGCGCCAAGCCGTGACCTCGGAGCGGAAGAAATGCGGTGTCCAATAAAATGAGAATGTGAAAAAGTAAAATGTAAAAATAAAAAACAAACCAGTGGACGTTGACAGCAGAACTGAGGTTCCTGGAGGTGGCGAGGAGGAGGACAGTAGAGGGTGCTTGGGGGTGCTCCTTTTGCTAAAAGGCATCATACAGTAGTGGTAGACGATGGTCAAAAAAGAAACAACAGCAATATAATAATAAATAGAATTTAAATAAGTGTGTTCCAAGACACTTTTGAGGACTCTTACAAAAATTACCAAGAAGTTAAAAAAGAGCAACACAGAAACACCTAGAAAGTGCAATGAAGCCGTTTCCTGGACTCATCCCCAGAGTCTGTCAGGTGGGCTGGGCCCCGGCATGAACCTGCCGTCGTGTCTGAGGTGCTGAGGCCCCGGCGCGGAGGCGCTGCGTGCTGCACACGCTTTCTTACCGCCCACCTCAGCGCTCTCTGAAAAGAGAAGGAACTGGGAACTCCCCAGAGGCACACATATCTATGCGCATATTGAAATCCCGGCCATTACATGAATCACAGCATTATACGAGCCACTTCACTCTCACTGGATAAAGTGGAGGCCACAGAGGATCAGAGAAACTGAGTCATTTGTCTGAAGACGCACAGCCAGACTGCGTGATGTCTGGTTTTCTACGTGAACACCAAATCCTTACTGTAGCTCTTATGTTGATTTCCTTACGGGTAACTGTCCAGCGGGGTGAAGTTTGGGCAGTGGAGGGGACCTTAAGGGGGGTTCTGGTATGATGTAGTTTCTGTCCTCACCAGGACCTAAGATGTACGAAGTGAATTTTCAGAGATTTGTCATTGCTTAAAACCCCTTCAACTTTTTGCTTTAAAATATTGTAAAAAGAGGGCTTCCCTGGTGGCACAAGGGGTTAAGTCTCAGCACTATGACGCTATCACCACCCACTGCAACGGGAGTTAGATCCCCCGCCAGGGAGCCTCCCACAGGGTGCAGCAGACCTCTCCTGTCTTGCCCTCTGCTCCCCTCAGCAGTGTTTTTCAGTGGATCTGCCTGTTCTGCTCCCCACTCTGTCTCTGGTGAACTTTCTCGCCCCCCTCCCCCCCACACCTCTGGCCTACACCCCAGTTCTTGTATGCATAAATAAGTAAATCTTTAAAATAGATGTTGTAAAAAGAGGACATTGAAAAGTAAAATGATATCGAAAAATAATGAAAATCTGAAAACTTAACGGTCAGGGTAGAAATGGTACAGAAATTTCCGGCATGTTCTGTTTAGGATTTCAATGATGTCGTGAGGGCTTTAGAGTGACAGGAATACAAAAGACCGTCCAAATACTTAACTTTCTTTTCAAGGTCTGTGTTTGGAACCATCCTCAAGGCAAGCATGCAAGCAGCTGAGGACAGATAGAAAAACAGTAAGGCGGAGCACATTTTGTTGTTTTTTTTTCTGGGAAAGTATGTATTTGCACATGTTAATATATTTCATTGTTTCATTGTTCAGTATGAATGGGAACAGCCTGTATAAGATAAAGACTTAGAATGATTGTGCTGAATAATCCTTTTGTTTTGAGTAGTTAAAAAAAATAAAAGTAGGTTATAAGAAATTTTAGAACTCTGTGAAATTATAGCTCTGCAGTTAGCTGATCTTTCAAACCGCCCTTAAACTCTGATTTACCTCTCAGTACAAAAGATGTGTGTCGTGTGTGAGACCGTGGCTCTCGCCCCGGATTTTAGGTATGTACATTTTCCCCTTCTATAAAAAGAATCTGTCTTGGCAAAAACAGTGGGATGTTGGGATATTAAATGTTTCTGAAGACAAAACAAAGACAAAAACAAACAAACAAACTAACAACAACAAAACCCCAGAAGACTCTTCAAGGATTAATTTGGGGAAAGGTTTATCCCATATTTACATTGCTGCTAATGAATATTGAAATGTAATAAGCCGGACTCGGAAACCAGCTCAGCCTTATTTAAATTAGATCTGGTCTGAGATTTTATCGGGGTGACTCTGCTTAAGATGACCCTCTGTTTCTGTGCCATCCTCCCCATTTTAGATCTGGGTGAGATATGTTTCCGAATTTCTTGTTAAGCTGCTGTAATGAATGTTTGCCAAACCTTGGAGCTGTCCCCAGTGCCTTTTCCATTTCCAGTGGCGACTAACTGCGACTCTTCTTCTCCGAAGATGCACTCGGTCAGCCGCGCTTAGTCCCAGCGCTGCAGACATGACGTGCATCCCTGCCCCTTCATCTGTACCCGCCTCCAGCTCTCAGCCCACGGGAACTGTGTCTATCCTGTGCGAATTCTCTTTCCAAGTTTGAGCTCTCTGCAGCCAAGACCTTCTTACTCAACCTAGAACCTCTAGAAGAAGCCAAGCCCCCTGCCTCAAACCAGAGTGTCTCGAGTGAATTAGTCGTGAAGATCTGAAAAGCATTTCGTTTAGATGAATGAGTCAGAATAGACCCCCCCCCCCCCAACCCACACTGAGGTGAAAGATTGCCTCTCTAAGACCAGGTGGGGCAAATACACGCCTTTTAGGACCCCCGACTGTTGTGAAGAGACAGGGTGTCCTTCAGTATAAAGAGAAGTGAATAATAAAGGAGGTGGACTCACCTCCTCAGAGGTCTGACTTGAGATCCTCTTTAGTCCCTTTTTATTTTTTTTAAAGTAGAAAATCCCAAATTTTAAAAAATTGGAGGAGGAGCAGGCCATACATAGTCTGTTAATGGTTAGTCTAGAATTAACCTTCAGAATCTCATTCGTTTTTTTATTTTTATTTATTTTTTTGGGGGGGAAATTTTATTTATTTATTTATTTATATCGTTTACATTATTGTGTATTCCCCATGGGTTTCCCACCACCAGTTCACCCGTGTACCATCACCATAGTCCCTTGTGCTCCTCTCTCCCCTGTTCTGAGCCCCAATCCTCCCCCCTCTCTCACTGATTGTCACTCTTGTATTTGGTTCCCCTATATTCCTGTTATAAGTGAGACAATTCAATATTTTTCTTTTTCCTTTTGGCTTATTTCGCTGAGCATGATCCCTTCTAGTTCCATCCATGTTGCTGCAAATTGCATGTGTTTATCTTTTTTGAATGCTGAACAGTATTCCACTGTGTATATGTACCACATCTTCTTTATCCAGTCATCTATTTTGGGGCATCTGGGTTGTTTCCATACTTTAGCTATTGTAAATAGTGCTGCAATAAGCATATGGGTGCATGTATCCTTTTGGATTAGTGTTTTTGTGTCCTTTGGGTAGATTCCCAAAAGTGGTATTGCTGGGTTGTATGGTAGCTCCACGTTTATTAATTTGAGGAAACGCCATACAGCTTTCCACAGTGGTTGGACCAGTTTGCATTCCCACCAGCAGTGTAGAAGAGCTCATTTTTCTCCACATCCTCGCCAGCATTTGTTGTTGCCTGTTTTTTTAATGTGTGCCATTCTCACTGGCGTGAGGTGGTATCTCAGTGTGGTTTTGATTTGCATTTCCCTGATTATAAGTGATGTTGAACATTTTTTCATGTGGTTGTTGGCCATTTGCTTTTCTTCTTTGGAGAAGCGTCTTTAGCTCTTCTGCCCATTTTTTGACTGGATTGTTGACTTTGTTTTTGTTCAGTTGTGTGACCTCCTTGTAGATTTTAGTTGTCAGTCCTTTATCAGTTGTATTGTGTGCAAAGATTTTCTCCCGATTAGTAGGGTGTCTGTTTGTTTTGATTATTGTGTCTTTTGCTGTACAGAAGCTTTTTAGTTTGATGTAGTCCCATCTGTTTATCTTTTCCTTGACTTCCTTCGCTTTTTGGGATGTGTCTTTAAAGATTTTGCTGAGATGTATGTCGTGTAGAGTTTTGCCTATATTTTCTTCTATAAATTTTATGGTTTCAGGTCTTACGTCCAGGTCTTTTATCCATTTTGAGTTGGTTTTTGTGCATGGTGTGAGGTAGTAGTCTAGTTTCATTTTTTTGCATATAGCCGTCCAGTTTTCCCAGCACCATTTATTGAACAAGCTAACCTTGTTCCATTGTATATTCTTCGCTCCTTTATCAAAGATTAGTTGTCCATAGGTATGTGGATTTATTAAAAAAAAAAAACACACAAAAACCTCTTATTGTAAAAACAACAAAAAACTAAATGTAGGAAATACCTAAAACAGTTTAGTAAATTATTATAAAGACAATGTCCTTCTCAGGTCACCCAGCACGCGGACTGTCCGCCTGCCGCCCCATTAGAGTGAAATTCCTGGTGGAATGGCAAACACCAGCGCTTGTTTTTTCTTTTTTTAATGAAAATCTTCTCAGTGTACTTTAATCTTCTCCCTCCTTTCTTT
The DNA here is from genome assembly GCA_004024925.1 of Scalopus aquaticus. Lineage (NCBI taxonomy): Eukaryota > Metazoa > Chordata > Mammalia > Eulipotyphla > Talpidae > Scalopus > Scalopus aquaticus. The sequence continues at coordinate 18,120 of PVIJ01013467.1, forward strand.
TTTTTTTTTTTTTTGTTTTGTTTCGCGAAGCACATCCCCAATGATGCATTTCCATGTTTCTTGTAAATTGATAGTACATGTGGAGACTTGGTGAAATGCAGGACACGGATGTGTGATCGGGCATTTGATGGTAGGATGTGCTGTCCAGGAGAGGCTGAACCAGCTGGGTCTGGGCCTGGGTTCTGAGTCTGTGAAGTCGGGGGGCGGATTGCGGAATAATGGCTGCATCCATCCTTCCCTTTTCGCTTGTGTGGGAGATTTGGGTGTGGGGGGGGGGGGATCCCGTCCACCTGCTGCTGGGTTTGTGAGAGGCTGTGGGTACTGGCCTCCTGTGCGCCGTGGGACCCGGCCCTGGGAGGAAAGTGCCGCACAGGAGTGTTGGTTCTTGGGTGGGGCAGGCACTCAGGGCCTCTGACCCGCCAGCTCTTCCTTGTGCCCTGTCAGAACGAGCGGGTCCTTTACGCAATGAGGGACTCTTTCATTTGGGCTCCCCGTGGTTTGGGTCTGTTCCTGCTGAAGGGCTTGAAAACCTGATTTTGCCATCTGAAACCATGAAATATTAGCTGGTCCTGTCTCTGGGCTGCAGTGGGCTGGGTGAAGAGCGCCCCAGCGGACGCAGCGTCCCCGGCCCACGGCCCCGGAGCGGCCAGAGAGGGCACGGCGGTCAGTGTCCATCTCAGAGACGTCCGGTGAAAGCTCTGTTTGCATTGTGGCAACTCACGTCCTGTTTAAGACCTGCTGGGAACGAGACTTAAGGAATCAAATAATGACCGTCGAAAATTAAATGTTCATTTAGCAGCCACATAAATGGGGATCAAGAACTGGGGGTTTCACAAATGAAAATGGGGGCGGGGAAGCGCCGCTTGTCCCTGGCACCCTGGATCCTGTCAGTGTAGTGTGAGCTCATGAATGTGCAGAGACTGAAGTTACCTGTCCTTACGGGTCTCCTCAGATGAGCACTTAGCATTTATTTCCTGTAGGTCTGCTGCTTGATGTGTGTTCCGTATTTTCGTCTTCAGAGTAAGTCTGGACACTCGGTGTCATTTACAAAGCTCGGAGAGGTTAAGCGCCTTCCCCAAGGTCACAGAGCTGGAGACCAGGCCAGCTGTGGCCCCAGCCGCTCTTCAAAGCCTGGACTTGGTCCTCTGTGCTCCCCCCTCTCGGGAAAAGGATGCCAGGTATTTTCCATGGTAATCTGCTTAAAAAGTCCTCTTTGATTTGCGTTTATTTCACTTGAGTTTTAAAAGACATTATAATTCATATTACAACTAAAGACTTAAACTGCATGCCTACTTAAAAAGTTGCAGTTGTTATCAAGAGAACTATCCTTACTATATTAGTGTGCTATTTTTATTAAGCTAATAATTGAAATGCCAGTTTTTAGTAATTACTGTTGCCCTACAAATAGTCATGATGAATGAACTTGCTGTTTTCACAGTGATTAAGTTAGCTTTTCAAAGCAAAAAAAAAAAAAAAAAAAGTGATCAAAATCATCACTTAGTACCTTTTAAATTAGACTTTGTTCTAGAAGCTAAACCAGAGGTATGCAATTAAATTGTTATGCTTCCTGGTTAATTTTTATAATGCATTGATTCGATCGTTTCTCGCACGTTTGTATTTGTGAAATGGTAGAAAGTGTGAGTTCCAGACACTGCCTGCATTTAAATCCTGGCTTTGCCCCTTGCTGGCTGTGTGATTTTGGGCAAGTTACTAAACCTCTCTGGGCCTTCATTTCCTCATCTTAGGAGTACCTAAATCAAAGGTTTATTGCTGAGAATTCATTGATGGAATTTCTGCTCAATGTGTGTCAGCTGTCACTACGATCGCCTTGACTTGCGGAGACTGTACATTTAGGTTTTATGCATTTCTTGAAGATTCTTCCAGGGAATAGCTGGAAGTGACCTTGAAGCCCTTATCCTGAGGAAGAAGGAAGGCAGGGGCAGGTGCAACTTTGAGATTCCCATTGGTGGATTTCTGCCTTCACCGGGGATCCTCATTTCTGTAACTGAGTGGTTACATCTTCCCTGGAAAGCCAGCCTTTGTTACAACTGTACTTTGAAAATGTGGCAACCTTTCATTAAGCTGGATTTTTCCAATTAGGACTTTCGATAATTTGTGCCGGAAAAAGATGTAGCTCACCCTCCTGGCTGCAGTGTCCTTGACCAGCAGCGACCCCACACACCCCCACATACCCCCACGCCTCCCCCCACCCCCCACCGAATAGGCTGGATGCCCCAGGCCCACAGCGGGCAGTGGCTCCCCCGCCACCTTGTGTGCGCCCTGGCCCCTGCCCTCAGACCGAAACACTGTCCTTCCTGCTCCACGTTTCCTTTATGCTTCCTTGAGAACTCCAGTCCCCTCCATGCCTCCAGGCGCCCGGCCACCTCTCCCCTGCGTCACACAGTCCGCTCCTGCTGCGCTGCCTGCAAAGCTCAGTCCGCGCAAAGAATGAAAGGAGGGAAGTGAGTGGGCAGGGGTTAGATGGTTGGTGCTCGCGAACAGCAGGACTGCGCAGGCTCCTGGACACCTTGCTTACAAGCCCTGATGCTTGCATCGTCCGCGGAGAGTGGGGTGGTCGGGGGAGTGGGTGGCCGGTGGTCTTCGAGTGCCTTTGTGAGCGTCCCCCGTCGGCGTGGACACAGTGGCTGGTTTTGGCTGATGGGAGGTTGGAGAACAAGTTTGGAGACCGACCCTCGGGAACATATGTGAACCTAAATCGAAGCCTCTTCTGAAAGGTTTTGATGAGGGTGACGGCTTGGAAGGCATATTTTTAGAAGGAAGAACCTGAAGAGTGTAGCTGGAGAGCTCCCAGGGGAGCAGCTGGAGGGAAGGAGACCGGTGTGCCCCACACCGCAGTGATCTGGGGGTGTAAGGGCCCCTGGCCGAGTGAGTCCTGGGATCGAGTGAAGTTATGTGGGCTTCTCCCTTATTCTCGTCTCTGTGGGCGGCCGGCGGACCACAGGCCCTTGGGAGTAATCAGCTGCGCTTTGAGACAGTGTCGTAGAACATCAGCTTCGTCCCGCTGCTCACACACCAGCTCCCCCCCGCCGCGGGCCGAGAACATGGAGAGGCAGAGCGGTTTGCTCCTGAGTTCCTGGCTAGGCTGGTGCTTCATGAGATTTTAAGATGGTGTGATAATGTTACTCGTGAATTTCCAACTCCATCCTGTTCTTTGCTCTAATTATTCTCCCATCCGCACTGCACTGCCCTTGATTTCAGCCCGTGAACAGGAAGTACACATTGGAAGACTGAGCCAAATTTCCCTCTCTTTCTCTTCAACTCCTTGTTGTGAAATAATTTCATACTTACAGAATAATTGCAAAAAGAATCCCCATGTACCCTTCACCCAGATTCCTCAAACGGGAACATTTTTCTGAGTTTGCTTTATCATTCTCTCTCTCTACTCCCTTTTCCCTCCTTTCCAACACACACACACTCACACACACAGACTCTCTCTCTCCCTCTCTCCCTCTCTCTCTCTCTCTCTCTCTCTCTCTCTCTCTCTCTCTCTCTCTCTCTCTCTCACACACACACACACACACACACACACACACACACACACTCTCTCTCTCCCTCTCACACACACAGACTCTCTCTCTCCCTCTCTCTCTCTCTCTCTCTCACACACACACAGACACACACACACACACGCACACGGGCTCCCGTTGTTGAGAAGTCCTCTGCTTGCAGATTCCTGAGTCCTCCAAGTGTCTTTTCTCCTAACCCTGCAGTTTCCAAAGTGTGTCTCCCCCTCCCTTTCCTCCTGGTGCCCCCCAAGTGGTTGTCTTTCTGAGATTGCCTCCTCGAGTAGGGGATGCGTATCACGTTGTGCCCCTCCCGCCCCTGCCGTGTCCCAGTTTCTGGGCAGTGACTCCAGACCTTACTCAGAGTCACAGCTGCCACCCCTTCTCCCTCCTGTGTGGCCCTTCCGGGACCCGCGTGTTGCGGTTGCGCCCCAACGGGAGCAGAGCTGGACGGCCAGGCTGGCAAGCCCGCATCACAGACACCGGGGGGCTGTGGGGAGAGTGGGTTTGGCGACACGGATTTGCCCACTCAGGCTGCCATGACGCCGAATACCACAGACTGGACGACACAAACCACAGACATTCCCACAGGCCTGGAGCCAGGAAATCCAAGGTCAAGGCGCTGACCAGGTTGGTCTTCTCAGGCCGCCTTCGCCAGGTGCCCTCCTGGGTCTTTGCCCTGTGCCTGTCTGTGTCCTCATGTCCTCGTCTGACGAGAGAGGCCAGTCTTGCTGGATCGGGACCACCAGTGTGACCTTTTTAACCTTAGTCACCTCTTCAGAAGGGGTCAGGACTGCAACCTAAGAATTTGGGGAGGAACGGCATTGAGCCGGTGACACAGCGTAACGCACGAGGACTGTCAGTGGCCCATTAAAAAGAAAAGTCAAGGACCTAATTAAAACCTGTAGCCCCATGTTAAATTGTCGGCAACAGAAGGAGCCCAGCCGCACGGCTTCTTACCTTGACGAGGACCTGGGAGTGGAGTCTAGGGCCTGCCCGGAAGGACAGTAGCTGCGAGTTGTGGTGTCACACGGGAAGTTGGCACCGCGTGAGGGCGGTGTGGCCCCTCGCTCCTGCAGCGAACTGGTGGGTTTTGGGGGGAGGGGGGAGTGTCTGCGTGCTTCGGGTTCCTGCCAGCTTGGTTCAGTGGGGTGCGGTTTTCTGCTTCCTCTAGTGTTTCTTGCAGATGAAAGTGCTCGTAAGCGAACTCAGAATTCTCATTAAGCTCTAATTGTTCCCTAAGATATCAATTACATGTGAAGACCAGATTTTATATTTTCGAAACAAGTGTTACCTCAGCGCTGACAGCGGCTCCCGGGGATTTGGTATTTGTTTTCTTACTTTCCGGTAATTTGAAGACACTGTTCTGTTTATCCTGAGGGCATGGGCTTTGTGTCTTTCCATTTGTTTTTGCCTTTTAAAGTTGTCCTTTTACATCCTGGAGAACTGCTGGGAGATCTGGCTGTACAGAACTGCCCCAACTGCTGCTCCGCTGGTTCTCCCGAATTCCGCTTTCCGAGAGTACTTCAGTCACCGCAAAGGGACGCTGTGAATTAATGTGCTTTCATGTGAAATTTTCTTGCAGCCCCTCCTTTTCCTTTCTTCTGTCCTCATCTCCCTTATTTGTATAATTAACTTCTCCCTTTTGAACTTCACGCAGGGTTCTTTGATTTCCTCCTGAAGTTTCATTGTTTCAATAAGCTCCTTAAATCTTTAGCCTCATTGGCCTCAGTTGTTTTCAAGCAGGGGTCAGAGTGAAAAAAGGCTGCTCTCCCTTTGCGTAATTCTGGTGTGCAGGCACATCGGCTCCCCTGGTTTACCAGCAGCCTGGTTCAGACTTCAGCGGCCAGGGGATAGTAGCCGAGAGTGACTGCGTGCAAACAAGCCTCACCCGGCCCACAAATCACTGCCCTAACCACACACGGCATCCCTATCCCCCCCCCCCCCCCCCCCCCCCCCCCCCCCCCCCCCCCCCCCCCCCCCCCCCCCCCCCCCCCCCCCCCCCCCCCCCCCCCCCCCCTGCGTCCTGGAGGGAGCTCACTGGCTTCCGTTCACGTGCGACAGAGTGGGTGCTTGTACTGGCTGCATCTCTCAGTGATACATGTGGTTTTGCAAGCATGAGTGCGTGAAAGAGGGACTCGGCAGGCCAAAAAGAAAGTGCGGCAAAGCAGCGAACAGTGATAACGCTAGAAGTGAAATCGGAAGTGATGAGAAGAACTGAAAATGCAGATGGCCGAATCGGATGCGACTGAGACCTTCAGGCAGCTGCGGTCCGAACCTCCTTGAGTAACCCCTGAAAATATGAAACAGGGTGAAACGTTCACCATCTTGGAGTTTAAATTGCAGTAGGGGGCAGAACATAGCTGACAGTCAACACAAGTGTTTACTTTGGATCGAAGACTGTAATTGAAAACTTCCGAACCAGTGTGACTTATCATTCAGGGCAAAAATTGGGTTAGTTGCCACACTGAAGAAAATGGCATTACCAAGTACCTGAAGAAGAAACACGGTCCGGGGAGACTGGTTGCAGAAGTGGACGTGAATTGATTAATGTTCAGCCTTCAGGGGAAACGCAGCATAGATGAGAGGTTGCTGAGGAATGGACAGCCAGATCTTACGTGCGTATTCCAGGAGTTACTTAAGATGGCTGAGATGATCACCCATATTGATGTTGAGATAGTTTGGAAAGTGGCCCCACTAGGAACTCTTCCCACGAAAGGTGTAAGATGTTGAAGTGGCTAGAAAGGTCTGGAGCTGTCCTGCAGTCTGTCCAGCCTCAGGAGCAAAGCTGGAGCCACGACTGGCGAGACTAGGGGAGGCAGCGGCGCCAGGAGATGCGGTAGAAGCACAGGGGAGGGACACGGGGCTGAAGTCGCTGACAGAGGGACCGCACATGAAAACCTGCTCACTGATCAGTCTCACTCGGGCAGCGGCACATCATGCGAAAGCATCTCAGCCGGCCCCAGAAACCGCGGGCGGTGGTGTCGCCGCTTGGACTCGTTTCAATAGTGTTTTTCTTCAAAGGTTCGAACATAGTTTAACTTTTAAAGCAGAACTACCACTTAGGTAAGTTAGATATGAGATGCGAATATTGCACATCACCCTGATTTGGGGGGCACTTGAATGAAAATGTGAAACTTTCCTTTTTTGCAAGCATAGCAGTTTCTATTTATAGCAGCCAAGAATCCTGTTTAGCTTAGATGGATTTTGGACAGGTTGCTGGTGCTACCTTTGGAGATGGTACATTTTCTGGAGCTGAATTTGGGAAGAAATGTCTCGTAAAACATCCTAAGAAAAGATTTCGGGCACGGCAGCTGGTGGGAACCTGCGCGATGTGGGTGCAGACTGGCAGAAGCGTCTGCCCGGCGCAGATAACCCGGTGGGACTTGAGGCGAACCCGCGCAGTCACGGAAGGGACAGTGGCCACGTGGACGGTGCGTGTGCCAGGCCTGGGGGAGCAGAGGCGTGCGGCCCGAGAGTTAGGGGCGGCAAACTCTCAGACAGAAACGAGGCAAGAGGCTGTGATGGGTGGAGAACCTGTCCCAGAGGAAGCGCTGTCACCAAGTGCCCGCCCGCTAAAGGAAATTCTGGGGGGTGGTTCATGACGCTGAAAGAGCAAAGGATGAGGTGTGGGCAGCCTGGCTGGACTCAGAAAGGAGGGTGGCAGTTTGTCAAGGCAGAGAAAAGATTCTGAGTCCGTGCATACCCCGAGTTAAGCAACCAGACAAAGCAAGTCCCGGTCAAACGGCTCTTGCTAATGTTTTTAAAAAAGAACTAAACACTTTAATTCTCAGTGTCTCTAGTGTGTTAAATCACAGCGTACTGAGTAAATATTTGTTTTTTCATGTTTTGGCAAAAACAGTTTCAAAGGTCATGAAGCAATTAAAATGCTTTGAATTATTTATTGTTTGTTATTTTTATGTTATATGCATGTTGTGTTTATTGTTTATTAGGATCATTAGTTTTTTACTGATTAGTCACTAAAATGGGATTTCCCGTTCCTGTTTCTGGGCCCGCACTCCCCAGCAAACGAGGCTTGCCTGTGTCAAACGTAAACTTCCTTTGCCTTCCATTGCCACCCCTTCGCTTCAGCAGCCACGATCAGCTTTTGAGTTTTGCATCTAGCCGTTTTCCTAGACTCTGAATAGTATTTCCTGTTAATAATTACGTGCCACCCCTGGTCCCTGTGGCCTCTGTTCTCCAGCCGCGCCTGCCTCTCCCCGTCTTCCTCCTGCCTGGGTCTGGGCTGCAGGGTTGGCACAGCTATTTTCAGTGGGACTTCCAGATGCAGTGACCCCTGAGAAGCAGGGGTCACACGGCACCCCCGCAAGGCCCTCCTTCCCCCTGGCCGCTCGACATTGCCTAGTTTACCCGTTACCTCCAGGTTCTAGCACCGTGCTCGGAGCCTCGTTCTGGACCCCAGAGTCTTGGCCAGACCTTCGCCTTCCCAGATGTGTTCATCTCTCGTCTGCATTCCAGTCGGCATCGTTTCCACTGTTCCATCTCTGTCCTGCCCAAGGAAGAGGAGCGTCCCACTCAGTGGTGCGCGGTGACAAGCCTCGGGAGGTAGTGACTGCAGGCGGCGTCAGGGACAGGAGAGGGCAGAGCCCCATGGACCATAAAGCAGAACTGCTCCAGGGAGGGCCGAGCCCTTGGCCCACACCCCACACCGCCAGCTCACGCGGGCTGCAGGCCGAGGGGAGTGGGGCTGGGAAACGGGTTCTCGCACCGTAAGAGGAGCCCAGATTCACCGTCGAAGGGGGTAATTAGAAAGGACAAGTCCTCTTTCCAGCACGAAGCTGGTCGCCAGTAGGGAGGATGCAGAGAATCTGAAGGTAAACTCTGAGGTTAAGAGCTTTCTGTGACCTGGTGATAACCACAGAAGGACCAAGCTGAGAACTTCACACGAGCTTTTGGAGTTGGACTCCAGGGTACGAGAGGACGTGCCTCTGTTCCCTTCACGATTTTTCATTTCGAGTGTTTGCAGTGACCCCAGTTCGAGCTGTTGCCAGATCGCACTGGATGTGGTGCCCTTTGTGTTGACTGTGTTATTCTGTTTGGATGTGGCTGGATATGAGCGCCGTTATTTTAGATGTTTTCAGTTTTGTGAAGAGATGCTGGGTATTTGCTAAGTCACGGTACAAAAGTTATTTGTGATCTAGCTGCTGGATACTTTCTGATTTTATAACGATTATACATGTAATTGAATCATCAAATAGGTAGCAAGATTAGTGGGAGCAGCTTGCTTAAACAATGCATTAATTTTAGATAAAGTGGAATTCAGATAAAATGTCCCTTGTGCCTGTGGACAGTTGAGCCCAGTTACTGAGTTACTCTATTCAACTGGGATTGACTCGATCTAACAAAATGGTACTTTTGGAATTTTTGAGGATACTAGGAAAGGAACTGAAACTAAAACTCTCTTGCAGTGTGGACAGCATCATTTGTGGGAGCAGCAATGGAGGAGGGCCGTATTAGAGGTTTATCTTCTGCTCTAAATCTCTCTCTTTTTTTAAAGATTTATTTATTTTTGCATACAAGCTAGCGTGCAGGCCAGAGGTGTGGGGCAGCGAGAGGGTTCACCAGAGACGGAGTGGGGAGCAGAACAGGCAGATCTGCTGAAACACACTGCTGAGGGGAGCAGCGGGCGAGGCAGGAGAGGTCTGCTGCGCCATGTGGGAATCTCCCTGGCTGGGCATTGAACTCGCGCCCAGCTGCTGACAGCTCCACAGCGCTACACTAACCCGCTGCCCCACCAGGGAGGCCCAATGCTCTAAATCTCTTTTAATCAGATTCCATAATGTTAAAACTCTGTTACTTTACTTGGGAAATGTTGTGACTTAATGTGGGTTCTTGTTCTCAGCATGCTGTGATTTGACACTCTCTCTTTTAAAGTAATGGGAACAGGAGGAGGTGATGGGGGGCGTCAGTCTTAAAAAGACAGAAGAAGAACTAAGTTTGAGATCCCTGCTTTTTTTTTTTTTTTTTTTTTTTTAATCCAAAAATGTTTTGGGAAACTCACGAGCCACTCTCTCTACTGCTGGAAGGAAATCTGTGCTGCGTGGGCCCCCGGAATGACACAGGCACTGTCCTGCCTGTGGCTTGGGCCCTGGAACAGACCAGATTTAGGCCCACCGGATCCTCTGATCGGGAGATGCGTCTGGGTGGAGTCAGCCCTTCTGGTTACTCCTTGGCGTGGCCTGATGCCGGGGGACAAGGACAGATGCTGTGGCAAGGCCAGGCTGTGTGACAGCCAAGGATGGTACCTGCCACATACATTCTCGTCCCCGTAAGGAGTTTCCTCCACCAGCAGCATCCCGCAGAAGAGGCGGGTCTTGCGCCTTGAGAGCCGCGAGGGCCTGACGCAGGTCAGACTCCTCCGCGCGGGTCTTAACCGCCTTCCCCCGCCCCAGTGGACCGCAAACGGGCCTCCCCGTGCACCTCGCATTCCAGCCCCACTCGGGCTGGGTGAACGCCCATGGGAATTTCAGCCGTGGTTGGGCAGAGCCCTTGGAGGGCGGGGTGGGTCAGGAAGTTGGGGCGAGGGCGGAGGGTGGAGGGGCCCCTCCTGACTCGGAGTGTCGCGGCACACTCACGGCAAACGTCGGAAGGGCCTCTTGCTTAGGGCTTGGTATGTGGGGACTGGCAGCGGCTGCCCAGCGCTCTCCTTTCCTCCTAAATTCCACCCTGATAACAGCAGAAGAGCGTCTCTGCCCCGCGCGGCGCTGAAATGTCTGAGCGTGGAGGGTCAGGTGCTGGGCTTGACCAGCCATTGGGTCCAGGCTAAATGCGGCCTTCGTGGGGCAGTGGTGTCTGAACAAACAAAGGAATAGGTGCGCTATTTCTATTAGTAACTTGTGTTTAATTTTTAAAGGACACAGCAGGCCCTTTGAAGGCAGTTTAAGGAATGGGTGTGGAAGGGGGTGTGGGGGAAGGAAATCTCAGCAGAATGCTTTTAGATATTTCCTGTTATATAAATGCTACATACTTCTCATGCCTTCAGACTCATAGCAAATGGGAATGAAGCCCATTGAGGCTTAAATTTAATTACAGTTACAAAGAAGGAATGTAGAAACTATATAGGTAATGAAGGAACTTTCAAAGCTGGCACAGAGCACAGCCCTTAATGTTTCACCCGAATTCTATATGTGCCACTTCAACTGGTATCATGAAATATACTTGGACACAAAAGTTAAGTGTTTGGTGGGGGAAAAAATGCTTTTGTTTAATTCCTGGGCCTTTGTGTTTTACTAAGACTTTTGAGTCCATCTCCAGGTGGACATTCCAGATGATAAAGTGTCTCATTTATGGCATCCCCAGAATAACTTGTTCTATTTCCGGAGCAGACTGTGATGTGCGCGCGAATGAGCCCCGCTGAGACGCGACCCTCGGCGCCTGCGTCTGGTTTAGTACCCCGGGATTCTGGGTCAGCAGTGAGAACTTAAAGATGAACATGTTCCACTTCTAAATCCTTTTGCTTTCACTTATATTTCTTCTCTGTGGTGTTGCCCCTCTCCTCCCTAACCCCAGGCATAAGCAGGTCTGTCCCTAGACAGGCTGTCCAGGAGCAGCCCAGGAAACTTCCCCGTATTTCTGAGACATGGGCAACCAGGCCAGGTTCTGGGAGATGGTGGGTGCTTCTTGTTGTATAGACGCCTTGTTTGTCTGTCCGTGTGGTGGCCAGAACGTAGGACTCGAGACTTGTCCCCACCCTCCGCGGCGCGCTCCGGGCACCGATATTTCAGCGAGGACTCACGGTGCCACCTCGGCGGGTTTGCACATTGAGGGGTTGGAGCGCGCCTGTCTGGCAGCCGTGTGGCCGAAGACTGTCGGCTCCAGCTGGGGTGTCACCACAGGTGACTTCCTCGCGGGCTTCTAAAGAAATGAGCGCAGCCAGCGTCCGCCGTTGTGCCCCGCGTGTCGCCGTGCGCTTTGTATCGTCGTGCGCTTCGGCGATCAGCGCGTGCAGGCGCACACCAGAGGTGCGAGGAGCGCAAAGCCAGAAAGGAGCCCGTCCTTCCAGAGGGGCTAGGTAAAACCCCTGCGAATCGGGGCAGCCCGAAACCTGTGGAGCAATAGTGCCCCCCACGCTCTATCCCGAGCCCCAGCGCTCTCCCGGGCGGAACCGGGCTGGTGAGATGCGCGCCCAAGCCGCAGCGCCGCCTCTGCCGGAGTCTCGCACCAGAGCTCAGCCGCGAGGCTGTGGCCGGAGTCCCGCGTGGCTGGTGACAGGGTCTGCGCACCGGGACATGTGACCGCACGGGCGGATTCGGCAGACAGACGTGCGGGGAAGTGTCTCCGCAGGACAGAGCGTCGGGGTGTATGAACGTGGGGCGTCCCCGGGGAGACGGCCTGCCCCCAGTGTGGTTCTTCCGTGGTGGTGCTGATGACGAGAGGCGTGCATTGACGGCGCCCCGGCTTTGTTCGCGAGGGTTGGACATCCCTGTGCTCTCGTCCCCTCGCAGGCACTTACTGAGAGCCGCCTGTGCTGGCCCGGCGGGGAGTGTCGCAGAGTCACCTCGTGACTCAGGCTGGTGGGGAGACAGCCCCTTCGCCCGCAGAGCTCACAGCCACGCGGGAACATCAGCGACAGGGGCGCGCAGCGCGGTGGGCGCTTCTGGGAGGGGAGGTGCCCCGCGCATTTGGGGTCACTTGCTGCAGAGGCGGCAGGAATCTGGGCGGTTAGGGTGAACCCGCGTCTACTTCTGGCATCATGTGTCCACTCAGTGAGCTTTTTTCACTCAAAAGTGTGACAGTTTGGATGCTCAGTTCATTCCGTGGTCCCCCGGCCTTGAGGATTCCATGAACGTTGGCCTTGTGAGCCAGAGAACCGTCTTCTTAAAGATGCTGCCTTACGCGGGGCAGTAGAAGATGGGTGGCTACATAGGACAAACGTGTTTGGTTGGACTGTAGTTTGGGGAGCTGGAAGGGGATTTGGAGGCACAGACTGGGAAGGCTGAGAGGTCGGACGGGAGCATCCTGCGCACACCTTGGGTCTTCATATAGTCACTCCTTGTGGAAGTCTGTGAATTTTTTTTAAGATCCTTGTATTTGCTGCCAAATGTAGCAAAGGACCCTTCTGGGGCACAGGCATTTAAAACAAAATTGTTAGGCGTCACTGCCAGCTAAGAATCACTGAGGTTTCTATCTAAATCGATGGGAAAATAAGAGATAAATTCCATCCTCTGCAATGAAGTATCGCAGCGTGTGAAAAATAACCCCAAACCTCAGAGCACAAATTGACTTTGGATCTTTGAAGCCAGCTCTTTTGTTTTATAGATGAAGAAAACTAACAGAGAATGTTAAATATTAAAGTTCCTCCTGCAAGTTATTGGCGGAGGTGGGGTAGAACCTAGACACTCGGATTTCTCATGGGGAGATGGCCTCACATCTTCACAGAGCTATTATTTCGGGGACTCCTCAATTTCTTTTTGGCCCATTCACCGCAGCATCTCTCTGTCTTGGCTTAGTGAAGACGCCACGCCACTTTGGGGATGTTGACACTTATTTTTCAACAAACTTATTTTCAAACTTATTTTTAAAAACATCTAGTGGGGCCTCCCGAGTTGCGCAACGGGTTGAGTGCAGCACTATGAAGCTATCCAGAGCCATTGCAGCACGAGTTCGATCCCCGGCCAGGGAGCTTCCCACATGGCCCAGCAGACCTCTCCTGTCTCCCCGCTGCTCCCCTCAGCAGTGTACTTCAGTACATCTGCCTGTTCTGCTCCCCACTCTGTCTTTGTTGAGTGCTCTTAGGAACCCCCCACCTCTGGCCTACCCCCCAGCTTTGTGTACATAAATAAATAAATCTTTTTAAAAAATAAAATAAAGAAATAAAAATATCTAGTGCCAGCCATTCTTTGAAGTAGGTGAGCATTTAGAAGGGAGATTGTCAAACGATTTCACCCCTCCCCGTTTGGCACTGATGCCAGGGTGTGTGCATCTCTGGGGGCTCCATTAAAGATGAAATGAAAAACAGCAAAAATAGGTACCATTCTCACATGCTGGCACAGGATTGGAGATGATGTCTTGTGTGTGCATGCAAGAGTTTTAAGATTTTCTCTTTAAATTTGAAATGTCATTTTTCTTTTCATGGCATAAGGTATTTGAAAGCCTATGGTCATTTCAAAAACCTTTGGAAATATTAAAATGAACAGCGTTGGTCACGAGTGTAGGCTTCTAACTGACTGGTAGGTGAGGACTTCATTTAACTTGCATTATGTGCACTGTTAGTTATTGATAGTCGTTGAAATTAGATATGTCACTTTAAAGCCGTTAAGGTTTAGGAGGGACTGACAAGGTGCTTTCTATAGTTTTTATACTTTATGGAAATGTAGCTTCATTTTCTAAATAATCATAGTTTTGGATGTCTGTTGGAGAAATCTTAAAAATGCACTTTTTGAATGACCACGACACACTCAAACGATGAGGTAATATCCTTATGCATACACATCTGATTTGTTTATATTACATAGTATTTATGTAAAGGAAGAAAGTAGTTTTGGAGATTCAAGACCTCGTGTAAAGAAATGAAATGTTAAATGAAGTGCTTCAACTTACTGTCTTGAGCTAGTCTTTTTACTGCATCCCTAATAGTTGTAGCACCGAATGAACACATGTAAGATTATGTTTGCATCCCCAAAACACTTTGGAAGCCAGATTCTAGGTTACTGTAAGGTAAACACACAGGTAAATACATATTTACCTATGCAGAGAGTTGTTTTGAAATCAGTACCTTCTCAGAGACTCCAATTTGAGTTTCAAAAGAAAGGAAGCAGACATTTCCCCCAAGAAGACTCTAGACGTCAGCAGACGTGTGCAGGAGCCCTCAGCGTGGCTCACCCCTAGGGAAGAACAAATCAAAACCTCAGCGAGAGCTCTCCCTGCTTGTTGAGAGATGCTCTCCTCCAACAGACATCAGTGCTGGTGTGATGGGGGCGGGGGGGTAAGTGGTGCCCTGGTGCACTGCTGGTGGGATTGTGACTGGGTACAGCCACTATGGGAAAGAGTATGGTGGACCCTCAAAAAATTCAAAAAAGATCTATCATATGACCCCTCGTATCCCTGTCTGGAAATAAAGCCAAAGGAAATGAGATATCTAACTGTGAAAGGTTTCTGCACCCCATGTTCATTGGGGTACAGATGAACAGGAAACAATATTAAGTGTCCACAGGTGGATGAATGGGTAAGGAAGGCTTAGTATTGTATACGAAGGAATACTATTCAGCCATGTAAAAGCAAGGAAATTCTTCCATTTGTGGGGCAACATGGATGGATCCTGAGGGCAGTATGCTAAGTGAAGAAAATCAGGCAGAGAGGGACGAATAAATATCATATGATCTCACTGATCTATGGAACCCAAAAGAACAAAAACCCAAACAGACTCACAGAAAAGATTAGATTTGAGGTCAGCAGAGGCATAAAGTAGGGTGGGGGAGGGGAAATGGAAGGAAGGTGGTCAGAAGGCACAGACTTCCAGTTAGAAGGTGAACCAGGGTAGGGAGATAATGTGGAAACAGTGATGCCAGCAGCCCCTGCTGTCTGATGGCTGGGCCGCTGTTAAAAGAGAGTGAATCTCAAGCGTTCTTGCCTCTGGGAGAACACATTTTCCCTTTGCTCGTTCTTCCCTCTGTCTCTGTATGAGAAGGTGGATCTCGGCTGAGCCTGCCGCGGTCTTCCTTCTCCCGTATCTGTGAGTCAAACCACACCACGTGCTGCGTGAGAAAGCGCACCTTCCAAGGGTGACTTTCTTCTCTTTGGGAAACAGTTGCTCATTGCTTAGAGAACAGTAAGTTTGTGGCACAAAATGAGCACAGGGCTGCGGCAGAAATGATGCTGAGAGGCTGATGCCAGCTGCACCTTCCAGACGCTTATGAGCATAAAAAGGCGAGACTGCGGCTCAGCCTTGGCCGGGGAATGCTTTGCACTCCAGAAAATTGTGGGTCAGTTTCAGTGCATCATGTGGCTTAAAACATCAGACCCCAGAGTCACAGACTGGGGGACCCCAGCAGGCTAGCCTGAGGCTGAGTACCAAAAACTTCACTCGAGGAGGATCTCAGATACCTGATGACCGATTCAGGGGCTTCCCTGGACACCTGCCAGCCCCGAGGACCTAGGGCAGTAGCTGGTTGTAAGAACTCATGGCAGTTGGGTGGGGGTCCAGAGAAGGGAACTTGTAGAGGGTGGGGTCTGCGCTATGGCAAATGGGCAGGTGCAAGGAGAGGAGAAAGAATGTTCCAAAGGTGACACAGGCCGTATTGCATGTTAAATGCCCTCTTCTGAGACCGTTTTTATTGTATTGATTTTTTTATATTATTGACAGCATGGTAGAAATAACAGGGTGAGAAATGGTCATTGTCTCAGGACATTTTAGAGTCATTTCTTCAAACGAATCTGTTTCTCTGCTTTACGAAAGGTGAAGAGACAAGCTTAGCGAGCCAAGCACCGTTTCAAATGCAGCCCCTGAAAACCTCCCATCTCCATTCTCTGTATGTGGCACCTCGCACACGAGGAAGGTGCTTTATCTTCCCTGCTAGACTGTCTCCTCTTGGAGAGCATGGTCAAGGGGCAAAATGGTAAAAATGACAAAACATAAAAATGAAAGTATTGGTGCTGTGCTTTAACACTTTACAGACTACTTTTCATAGATATATGTATCTGTTCCTTGATATCTCTTTTTTATTGCATTATTTTTATTGAGGTCGCTGATTTACAACACAGTCTGTTGTTGGGGTAACAGACTCAGACATCTCCAGATATATGTCTCTGTAGCACACCTCACCCACCACCAAGGCCCCCAGAGTCCAGCAGGACCCTTCCCACTTCCCTCCCCCCCCCACCCTCTGGTAGCCTCAGTTTTGCAGTCAGATTTCCAGAGTTTGTTTTGGTTTAGATTTTCTGTTCCTTTGTTTTATTTCTTTTTCTTTTTCTTTCTTTTATTTCTCTACTTCACAAATGAGTGAAACCATCCGCATTTGTCTTTCTTCTCACTTATTTCACTTAGCATATTCCCCTCCCATTTCATCTATATTGTCCTAAATGGCAAGATTTCACCCTTTTTATAGCTGAGTAGTGTTCCTCTGTATACACACATACATGCATGTATGTATGTACATATGTATATGTAAAAATACATATATACATATGCATATAAATTCACGAACACATATGTATGCATATACACATATACATACATACATATTTGTATATATGCACACATATATGTGTGCATATGCACACACATGTATATAGAGCCATCCACACATGTATGTATATGTGTGCATATGTACATACATGTGCACACACATACATGTATATGCATATATGTATGTGTGTATGCAGAGGAATACTACTCAGCTATAAAAAGGGTGAAATCTTGCCATTTAGGACAGTATAATGAAATGGGAGGGGAATATGCTAAGCGAAATAAGTCAGAAGAAAGACAAATGCAGGATGGTTTCATTCATTTGTGAAATGGAAGATGTAGGGTATAAATATACATATAATATATATATATATATAATATATGTAATTATATGTAATATATATAGTTATACCCTGCATCTTCCTAATCCACTCCTCTGTCTGTGAGCCCCTAGGTTGTTTCCCTAACTTGGCTGTAGGAAAAGTGCTGCAGGGAGCACGGGATGGAAGCATGGGGTGCAGGGACCCTCCTGACTAAGTGTCTCTGCATTTTTCGGGTTGATACTGAGGAGTGGGGCTGCTGATATTTGCTATCTTTTGACTGTGTTGAACCTAACAAGGACTTTTAACTAAACCTTAAAAAAATCAAGATATAATATTTGTATTTTCTATTTTAACATTAAGTAGAGCTTAGTTTATACTAAATATCTTCATATTGTAGAGTATGTGTTTCAGAATACTGAAAAATATACTTTACATAAGCTCTGAGCATATGTAACTTTGCAGATCTATGTGAACTTTCTTCAGGGATAGATTCAAAATCACCAAACAAATACCGTAGAGAAAAATTTTCTGACTTCTGAAATTAAAATTGAAAACTTACTGGAGATTTTTAAAAAAATGTTTCATCTTACAACTTTATTTTGATCAAAGTTTTATCTGTAAATGATTAATAAACACAGGCTAAGCCCCCAAGGCAAATCAGCAGACCTCTCATCCACTCTTCCCCAACCTAATGTTCTCTCTCCCAGACTGAACCACAATTACATATTCGGTGGCTTCTTTGGGCACACATCTCTATTTCTAAACAACATATTCACGTGCCTTGATTTTCCAGTTGTAGATTCTAGGGGTGAGGATCAGTGCTCTTCCCTTTGGTGCACTCTCATGTACACACTCTCCCTCACACCCATCCTCTGTGTGTCTCAGATCACCTTGTAAAGAAATCGGTGTGCAGTGTTTACATTTTTATGACTATGTCAATATTGTTCCTGGATGACCAGTCAAGTACTGCAATTGAATTTCCTTTTGTTGCCTCTGTCATTAATAATTGTTTCTTTTTTCCCGTCGGTTTAATTTGTGGCCGGAATTATAAACCTCCTTTCACTGTCCTCAGTACAGGAGCATTCCCTCAATGTCAGACCTGCTCCATCTGTTCTCCACCTGTGGGTCAGACTGGAACTCCATGCTAGTAGCTGCAGAGCCATCACTCAGTTGCCTTACCCACTGTACACTGCACAGTTTGGATACTCTTATTTGCTCCCTTGTCTTCCCCTATTGTTGGTGTCTCATGTTGGTAGAGTTGTCCTTGATATCAAGCACGGGAGGTAAATCAGTCTAGGTATTGCAGTAAGTGACTTGCTGTTCTGCTTTTATGCCCATTTGATACTTTAGCTGGGGATGTAATTCCAGGTTGGAAATAATTCAGATGAAAGAATTTGAGGATGTGCCTCTGTTGCCTTGTAGCTCTCCCTCTTATTTTGAGAAATCTGATGGTTTTCTGATTTTTTGAGTTTTCTTTTTTGTGACCTGGGACCTCAGTGAAGCTTTTACATTCTTCTCTTTGCCCCCATGTTCTATATTTTCTCTTTCTCTTTGCCCCTGTGCTTTGATGTGTCTTTTTAGAAACCATTGTTTTGGTGGGCTTGTGTAATTGGGAAATTATGTCATTCCTTCCAGAAGACTTTTCTTGTACCACATCTTCGATGATATTGCCCACTTTGATGCACTTTTGCCCTCCCTTCCTCCACCTTTTCGCTCCCCCCCTGCTAGTCAGACACTAGACCCCTCCCAGACTCACTCTCCAGTTTGCCCATTCTGTTTGTCTTACTCCCCAGGAAATTTTCTTTACTTGCTCTTCTAACACTTAATAGAGGGACAGATTCAAAATCACTAAATAGATACTGTAGAGACAATTTTCTAACTTCTGAAATTAAAATTGAAAACTTACTGGAGATTTTTTTAATGGACCATTTTGCAACTTTATATTGATCAAAGTTGTATCTGTAAATAATTAATAAACACAGGCTAGTGCCTTGGTGTTTGTCTCCAAGAGTTTTTCAGAATTCTTTCTCCAAATATTTTCTTCTTATTCTAGGAGATGCCAGTCAAAAATTGCGTTCAGTGCCTCTGAGTGAGATTCAGATGTGCTGCTTAATTCAGCATTTTAGACTCTGCTTTTATTTTGGAGGCCTAGTGTTTTTAATTTCTGCCTAAGACAACTAATACCAGTCACTCTTTCCTGGCACATGAGGGGAGTACCTTACCTGCCCCATGTGTCCTGTTTCAGTCCATCACACTCCTTGGTGCCTGGACTCTTGTGTCCGAGATGAAGGTGCCTCGGTGCCTGGTACCTCATGGCCCAGATCCTGAGCTATGATTGGGGCGGGGGGGGGGGGCGGGAATCAGCTGCCCTGAGGAGACATCCAAACTACTTTGAACTTGACTTGAGTGGGAAACGAAAGTTTGTGATGGTTCCCCTCTGAGACTTGTTCCCTTACTGCACACCCCCAGCCTGTCAGGGCCAGGCCCCCATCCACCTTGTCTAAGAACGAGGCATGACCAGCTGTTGGGAAGCACTGTGTTCGTGAGTAGACTCAGCCTTCCTCTCAGTGCTCTCCTGGATGTTAATGTCATTCCTTCTCTTTTCTTGCACTTAGTAGTTTCACTACCAATCTCCCACCATTTGCCATCTCTGCCCCTGGGGTCCCCCAGCTTGGTAGGGAGGCGTGTGGGGAGGCTCCCATCTCACGTAGGCTGGGCCTCCTTCCTCCTGCTGGTGATGAGACTCCTTTCAGTGCACCGGCCGCCTGGATGGGCGCTGTCCTCTGCTTGAGCCGTCTGGAGGAGCAGCCTTTGGTTTCTGACCGCATGGGGCAGGGGCCGCGGCGTCCACTGCTCCCCACTTCCCCCAGCACAGCCCGCCCCTGTCCCGCTCAGGCCGGATGCGGAGCCTGTGAGAGCTTCGCCGCTGACCCGGCCGCCGCTGGGTGTGCTCCTCACTGCCTTGGTTTCCTGTTTCTCAGGTCAGCTTCCCACTGCCCGGATTCTGTTGCTCTGGTCCGCTGCCCTGCCCTTTGTCCTCTCGTGTTTAGGCCTTTTCATCCTCTTTCTGCTATTTTCTAGAGGGATTGTAGGTAAACACATGTTGGATCTGTTGTGATGACTGGACTTTCCTTAATGAGGGATTTTTTTCCCCTCCCAACCTTGTGTTAATATTTCAAGCACACAGAAAAATGAAAACAGTGGAGTGAACATCTGTGTGTATCTTCCATCTAGACCTGACAAATAACTTACTGCCATCTCCCTCTCCTGTGTGTGTGTGCGCGCGCCATATTTACCGCAGCATTTACTTTCTTTGCTGTAACACTGGAAGGTAAGTTCCATATATTATGACCCTTCACTACTGCATAGTTCAGTGATATTCGCCAGTGCCCCACAATCTCAGTCATCATACCTTTGGAAATTAAAAAAATATAAGTTCCAAAATCTCATCTAATTCCACCTAGAACATTTAAATTACCCAGTTTCCAAGAATTCTTCTATAACCTTTCTTTTTCTTAAGAATTGAGTTCCAACTGAGGTAATCATGCTACAATTTGGATGTTATTTCTTTTTTGGACTGGACAAGTTTCCCAAGTTTTTGTTTTGTGTTTGCATTTTATTCTGCATTCCCCCCCCCCTTTTTAATCTTGAACAATAGTAGCACCCGTAGAACTGCATAAGTAATGAGAGATGTGGTCCTGAAAAGGCGAGGAGATCAGTGAAACTACAAAGGAAGAGGGTGGATTTTTCTTTCTTTGCGGCTTAACTTTTTATTAATATATTGTTGCATAAAGGTTTTTAATTTATTATTTTTATAACATTCCTCGTTGTGGTAACAGGTTACATGCGTATATGATTTTGGGGTGCAGGTTCACATCTCTTCAGATCTCTGTCACCACACCATACCCACTATCAAAGTCCCCATAATCCTCCACCACAGCCCATGGGGCCCCTCTCTGAGTCCCTCCCCACCCCACCTTCTGCCTCTAGTAGCCTCAGTTCTGCAGTCAGATTTGTACGGTTTGTGTGTTCCTATGTTTTGTTCCTTTATAGGGAAAAGCGTGAATTTTATGTTATACAGTAATAGGAATGGTTTGTTTCTCTAACTCAGGTGCTATTAATGTAACACTGAGCCAAGTGGTGCTTTGCACATTTGACTCGCTAACATTTGAGACACCAGAGTAGTATCCACCTTCGCAGCCGAAGAGCGACATCCAGACCCTTCCCGGCCGCCCCAGCCTGCCTCACCTTGCGCCGTGCCAGAGTCAGCCCCCTACTTTTGTTTGCCTCAAACTGGGTTTGAGCCTGAGCTAAAGGGCATGCCTTTTTGTTTATAACTCAGGGCTGGTCCCTGAGGTTAGTATAGCTCTCCGACATTCCTCACATTCCATATGTCTAATTTTTAGTGCTTGGAGGAGCTGGGGCTGTGCCAGAGCAAAGCGGAGGCTAGAGAGCACCAGGAAATACCACCAAAGAAAGTCTCCGTCGAGTCATAAAAATGCAGCCGTGTTTAGCTAGCAAAGCAAACGCTAGGTATGGAACTGATTTGCGGTGTGTTCGCGCCATGCCTCTGCGCCGGAGAAGCGTTTCTTGCTTTCTGATACTGGATTCTCGAAATTCCAACCCCGCAGCTTTGAAAAAAAGATTCTGTGATTCCTTTGGCTCGTGAGTTCATGGCACACAGGGCCAAGACAAAGCCCCTTTCCACGCCACGGCCTGGCTTCCCAAGAGGGGCCAGGGTATAGAGGGTAGCGGTCAGCACAGAACCGTCCCCGCAGACGTGTGGATGAGCCAGCAGCTGCTCTGGGCGCCGGCGGGGGGTGGGGGGGGCAGTGGTGGGCACAGTGGCCATGGGGAGGCAGGGAGAGACATATCCATCGAGAAGGCGAGTCACAAGGCCCAGCACAACAACATCAGCCTGTGATCGGACGCGGTGACCACCCGAGATGGACCCGTGCGGCCATCACCTTGGCCGAGCTAGCGAGGAGCCCGCAGGCCTCAGTGACTCGGAGGCCAGATGTCCACTTCCTCCTCTCCCTGCTGCCTCAGGGCAGGCGAAGAGGAAAATAAATCAGTGACCATGGCCTCTCTGCATGCAAGGGCCGGGCTGTGCTGGACCTGTTCACCTGTGTGATCACCGAAAGTATGTGTTCTTAAAAAACTCAGATTTGCCTCAAACAGGAACATTTCACGGAGTCAGATTAGATCCCGATGTTCATAACACACAATGATAACCTCTTGGATTCCTTAGAAGACCGTTGAACACAAGGAAATGGAAGAGGATTGTCGGGCCTCAACTTTCGTTCTCTTCCTGAGGCGGAGTCCCAGGTTCAAGGAAGGTCAACTAAGAAGCAGCCCTGCTCTTACTGAAGGTGTTAGTTACTGAAGGTGTGAAACACGTGCGTGTAAACTGGCTGGAGGCAAGACTCACACCAAACCCCCAAAAGCCTCATCTGGCATCACCAGAGAATCTCAGAGTCGCGTTTCCCGTGTGTGAGGGGCCCTCGGAAGACCAGCCCGAGGCGCCCTCTCTCCGGAGTGAGGGCTGCAGGTGCCCGGGCCCCCGCTGGCTCCGTTGCCTTCTCCAGGCTTTCCTGGGAGGAGTCAGATGTGGCTTAATTGTGTGGGCGCCTGGTGAGTTGTCTACACCCAGGCTTGGCAGAGAGTCTCTTCACTTCGGGCCCCTGGGAGATCCCTGACAGTCGGATGCTCAGTGACTCTGCTTGGGTCGGTCGCCCGGGCGCCCTCTTAGTGCAAATCCCTGTCTTCGGACCGGGAAATTGATTCGGTGAAATCTAGTGGGAGCGCAGCGTCCACATGGCCACGCCAGGGCACCCCTGGGGCGTGCACACCGTTTCCCAAGATGGGGCAGCTGGGAGGGGTGGGGGTGGAGGGGTGAGGAGCCTCGTGGCACGCGAGCTGTGGGATGAGAGACGCCCCATGGGGTGTCCGGGGGCATTGGCGCTCGGAAGCCTGGATCTCCACCGAAGGGTCTGTCCGGGAAGCCCCCGCTGCTCCCTCGCGCAGACTCCCGTGAGCATCCAGCACCACGTGGTGTGTGCTTGGCGTGCGGAGGCGGAAGCCCAGCAGGCCCACAGTGAACGGAGCCGTCCAGGGAGCTGAAAATGGACAGAGGGTGAAAAATGGCTGGCTGCAATAGGAGACTGTTTCTCGGCCGAAGCGCCTGCTGTGGCTCTCCCTAGCAACAGCCTCAGGACCAGGACGTCTTTCCCGAGATGATGCTTGAAGTGCCTTCCAAGGGAGCCGAAGCTTAAAGGGCAACTGTGAGGGGAAACCGAGGCAGGGGGGGGCATGGTGGGAAAGCGCAGGAGGGAAGGTGTTCCAGGCAGAGAGAACTGCCCAGGCAGAAGCATGCTTGGCTCCCCCACTTCAGGTCCACTTGCCATCAAGTTTCCCCAACCTTGGAAATAATCTTCAACTCCCAATAAAGGCCATGGGTAAGTCATGGCCTCAGGGGAAAAGAGAACTGCAGATTGACAAAAGAATAATACCAAAATGTATTAAACGTCGCTGTCAGTAAGAACAGACGACACATTTTGAAAAGAACAGCTCACAAAATAAGCAAATCAATATATAGAAAAGTTACCAACTTGTAATTATTAGGGTGCTCAGAAAGGGGCGGAGGGCCACGGCAAGTGCGCCTCCCCTGGCTGTGGGCGGGGCGCTCGGTGTAGGAGGGAGGGTGAGGGGTGCCAGACCTGGAGGATTTGCAGGCTGGTACGGCTTCAGCGCCCCGCTAATGCATGCCGACACTTTCAAATTTAAAATGTCTGCCTAATCTTTGACTCGCCGCCAAGAATGTATTCTTAAAAATAATTGCACAGCTGAAAATATTTAGAAGCATGTTCACTAAATCAAGTTTCTCTTGAAGGAAGTTGAAAGTGTCTGTTAATTGGCGATTAGGCACATAATGAAGTGTGGGCCACTCGGGGCGTGCAGCTCTCAAAGACGAAGGGAACCCTTACGAGTATTCGCCCATCGAAGGACTGCTGATGTGTAACGGAGTAACGTCAGGAAATCCACACGCATGGTCCCGTATGTGTGGTTTCCAACAGCTTTTGAATTTTAGGTGGACCAAGAAGATGCTAAAACACTGGAATATAAGAAGGGACTTCACTAACAGCTTATCCTTCTTATGTATTCCTCACTGTGTCAGTGTGCTTTCTAAGGCAGCATTCAAAACCATAGTACACAGAGAGTTTATTAAGTTTAATCCCAAGCTTGTAAAAATGTGTGTGATAACTGCATGCGCAGAGGTGTACATATGGATAGTATCTGTTTCAAGGGAAAAAAAAAAAGACATCCCGGAATGAGAATTGCGATGAGCTGGGATTACCCCTAGGTAATAAGATTATAAAGATCAAGAAATCCCCCGAGTTCCTCCAACGCTGATTCTAGTATCGAAAGTTCATTTTAGTCATTTCATCAGCCTCTCTGGGGGAGAGGGGTGAGTGACACAGGGGCTGTCCGTCCAGGGACCTGCTATTCATCCGTGCTGACCCACTGGTCGCCCCTTCTCTGGAGTGGATGCTCTTCCCACACCCCCCCCCCCTTGGTCCTTGAACCGTTGTGCGCCGTGACGAAATCAGAAGGTCGTGCGCTCGACTCAGGGGAGGACATGGGACAGTCTTGGTGGCGTTCGTCTGTTTGTTTGGACAAGAATCTTCTAAGAACTTCCTCACTCAGACACCCCTATCTTCTTGGCTGACACCTCCAGTGCCATTCTCAAAGCATTTTCCAAAACCACAACAGCCCAACAAGCAAACATTTCCTGGCACTTTGGAGAGAAAAGCGACGCAGTTTCAAGTGCCTGCTGACTGCCCTCTTTACTCTGTAAGGTGAAATCCTATTTAAAAAAAGCAAAACGTGCTGAATTAGTAAAACCCCTGAGATCAGTACGTTCACCTCTTTACTGTTTTCTCTTGAGCGATTCGTCCGGGACACGTGGTGTAATTGCACTAAACTAAATGATAGGACTAAACGTTCGGTGCGGTGGTGTTGTTCCTCCTGGCCTGTCTCATCGTCAGGAAACATCTTCCAGCCATCTCCTTAATATCAACCTTCATACTGATATGTTAGTAAATATGTTCACCGTTACATCTCTGTGAATCGGGAAAAAAAAGAATTCTCCCGCGACAGACTTGCTTCCACTTGTCTTCTTTCCAGTCTGCACCCAGTTGGCACTGAGTCCGTGCCAGCTGCTGGGGGAGCCGGCCCGGTGCTGGAGACCCCAGCGGGTCTGCGGGGGCACACGTGGCCGGCCCCGGGGATGGGGGCATCTGGAGATGCGTTAGGTCTTTGTGGGGATGGGCAGGTGCCACAGGTTTAGGGTGCATGTGTTAGAATAGCATCCCCCCTTACACAGGAGCCATCTTTCAATGGTTTTTTGAGTCTCACCAAAGGATTCTTTAAAGGGATGGTCTGTCACATAACAAAAGCAGCAGCAAAAAGTGGAAGTGACTGGTTTCCCACATCCTCACCAGAGCGGGCTTTCATCATTAAGACAGAGCAAAGCAAAACAAAAACTTGATACCTTCATAGACTTCACATGAAGCATCGTGCTTGTTTTCTTTGGCATTTTTTATGATGAGTATTGAGGTTGAACGGTGGCCCGCATTTTCATTATTTCCCCATATTTAACGACCTCCCCTGAAAATGTTTTATTCATGGGGGGTCCTGGCATTCTCCTAACTTGTTACTGTTTTTTAAAAACAATTTAGTGAGGTGAAGTTCATGTAACACGGAATGAGCCGTGGGGGGCACTTGGCACCCACCCTCCTGGGCAGCCCCGGCCCTGCCTAGTCCTGAGTCCAGAAGACCCAGAAGCAGCTTCCCTCCCTCGCTCCCTCCTGGCAGTCCCCTCCCCCTCTGCAGCTTGCTCCTGGATCTGTGTGTCTGTGGGCCCTTACTGGGGGGGCATCACGTCTGGCTTCTCCTGCTAGCACGATGCTCTGGACGTCACCCCACTGGGGCTGCTCGGGGCCGGCCTTCCAGTGTGGAGAGATCGCCTCCTCCGTCACCCCGCTGGGTCCGGGCCCCCGCCGCGTGCAGGCCCGCGAGGAGTGCCACTGCGGGCGGGAGTCCTGTGCTTGCGTGAGGCCCCGTCTTCCTGAATCGCGGGCTCCGGCCTCCAGGTTCGTCCTTTGACCTTGTTTTCCATTTCTCCAGCCCTACGTTGCATTTGAGCAGTTACCTGTGTCCTAAGCTGGTCATTCTCAAAGTGTGGCCCAGGCACCCACAGCATGAGCATCGTGTGGGGATGTGTTAGAAATGGAAAGTCTCAGGCCCCTCCCCCAGCCCCCGGAGTCAGAAATCGCATTTAGATTAGAGCAGGAAGCAGCAAGTGTGGCGGTGAGCCCCTGGGAGCGCGCTCGGATTTGAGGGTCCCTGAGGAAGTCGGCAGCCTCAGGCCAGCAGTATGTTCAGGGTGGTGACAGGCCTCAGGGGGAGGCTTCATGAGCAGCCTCAGCCTCGGCGACAGCAACTTTGTCTTTAGCTGATACCCACAGACAGTTTGAACAGTGAAGCTGGATCTGGTTATAACCCGTCTAAGCATTACATGCAGAAGTCATAATTTTACTTAGAAGTCGCTTCTCACTATATACATCATGTCAAAGAGAAGTTATTTATTTAAAAAATTTTATCAAAGAACTGCTGCATGGTAATATGTAAGTTGTTCCCCTGCTTTGGCCGCAGACAAGCCTTTCCCTGCCTGGGCTATTCAGACGGCAACAAGAATTGCATCTACTTTGCAGAGTTTTATGCGGGTGTAATTCTGTGTGTAAAATTGTCTGTGGTGCCAGATAAACACCCAGCACGTGTGTGATACCATTAGCGTCGTTCGCATACGGTATAAGTTGAC
>PVIJ01013468.1:0-44986 GCA_004024925.1 Scalopus aquaticus
GGGGAGGATAAGGGCACAAAATGGAAGAGAGGAGAATACAGGGGACCATGGAGATGGGTCACGGGTGAATTGGTGCACGGGTGAATTGGTGGTGGGCTGCCCAAGGGGAATACAAAATGTAAAATACATAAATAACAATTAAAAAAAAAAGAGGACATACAAATGACCAAGAGGTACAGGAAAAGAAAAGGGAACATGTGTACCATTTTAATAGAACTACCATATAATTCAGCAATTCCACTTGGGGTCTAGAGCCAAAAGAAATGAAATTAGCCTCTCAAAGAGATATCTGTATTCTCATATTCACTGAGATTATTCACAGTACCCAAGATATGGAAGCAAAGAGTGTTGTCCACCAATAGATGAATGGATAAGCAAAATAATGTATATCTTACTCAGTTATAAAAATGAAAGAAAATTTTGCCATTTGCAACAACATGCATAAACCTGAAGGACATTATGCTAAGTGACTCATAAGGAGAGATATTGTATGATCTCACTTGTATATGAAATCTAAAAAAGTTGAGCTCATGAAAGCATGGAGTTGAGTCATGGTTGCCTGGGTCAGGGGAAATGGGGCGTTGTTGATTAAAGGGTGCAACCTTAATGACAAAATGAACAAATTTTGGGGATCTAATGATTATAGTTAACTATACTAATATGTTATATACTTGAAGTGTACAAGATTAATTTTTCTTACTACCTACTAAATACATGGTAATAACCATGTGTTAATTAACTTGATGTGGTAATAATCATTTCACTTTGTATACTTATACCTATATCATGCCATTACACACCTTTAAAAACTCACTTTGTATGACCTAAATATATAAAATGTTTATTTGTCAATCATAGCTCAGTAGGTCTAGAAAAAAAAGTTGTATTTGTTATCCATCCTATCTGTTGCTTTGAGATGACAATTTATACATTTTGGTTTTTGCAATTTGAAAACACTAGCAGACTTTTGATTTGTTTGAAGTAAAGCCCAGTGATCTATCCTATCTATTACAAGAAAGGAGTAAAGGAGATTTTTTTCTAATTTCCAGACCTCTTTGAAAGATTTCTCTGTTGCCTCAATCTGTCCTCTCTCCTCAAAATAGGTAAGAAATGCAGAATGTGTGTATACAACATAACATTATTTAAATGTTAATCATAGCACTATTCTGAAGAATTGTACTTTAAGTAATTGAAATAATTGACTTTCTGTTTGTTACAGTTTGTGTGAGCTACATGGCAACTTTAAAGTTAATAGAAAATTTTTATAATGAAAACAATCTTGATATGTTTACTTATATTTTATACAGTAATGACCTTGGTTGCTCCCTGAGAAAATAGCATTTAGCTTACATTACAGTGTTGGGCATGTATTAGAACTTGCTTATTTTGGATACGATTTATATTTCATATTAGTATGAGAAGGAGCATGAGAAAGATAAAAGTGAATCATATTCTATGAAAAATTGAATCTATAAACATTCAAATTTAAAAACTAGATCGAAGTCAGTAGTTCATTTAAGAAACTAGGAGAGAGAGTGGGGTACTGCTAATACTACTATTATCTTCCTCATTTTCAGATGAGGAAATTGAAACACTGAGGAGTTTATTTGGTATTGCCTCTTGGGCTTTTTTTTTTCATATATATTTTATTGTTTTTTTATACATGTTTATTGTTATTTATGTCTTTTACATTTTATATTCCCCGTGGGTAACCCACCACCAATTCACCCGTGACCCATCTCCGTGATCCTTTGTGTCCTTTTCTACTCCATTTTGTGTCCTTATCCTCCTCCTTCCCCCCCCCACCAGTGTCTCTCTCCTGTTTGGTTTCCCTATAGTCCTGTTATAAGTGAAACCATTCGATATTTTTCTCTTTCTTTCTGGCTTATTTCACTGAGTATGATCCCCTCCAGTTCCATCCATGTCACTGCAAATTGCATGTGTTTATCTTCTTTGAATGCTGAATAGTATTCCATTGTGTATATGTACCACATCTTCTTGATCCTTGTGTGCCTCTCAGGCTTTTAAGTATTTGTTTGAAAAAAAGTGATTCCTTATGAAGATTCCTTATGAAAAAAAGTGATTCCTTATATGTAAGGAAAAGCGTGACATTTCCAGACTCTCAGGATAGAACCCATCAGACAAGCACTAGAAGCATGGGATCGCGTTCCGATGCCAAGTGTTTGCTCTAGACAGCCCAGTGAGTTACTAATACATCTCTTCCTCTTGTTTTAAGGTGGGTATAATGAGACTGAATTCTGTAACATGCCTATATTGAACACTCATTTAATTCTTATCAGCTTCACTTTTCTTGTCATCTAATTGGTTGGTAAGCCAACCAGTTTTCTTTAATTTGTATCAAGATATCTCTGCGCTCTGCAGAGTATAACAGATTACTGTCTTACAACTTTTTTTTTTAAGATTTATTTATTTATACATACAAGCTGGGGTACAGGCCAGAGGCGTGGGGCAGCAAGACAGAGTGGGGAGCAGAACAGGCAGATCAGAAATACACTGCTGAGGGGAGCAGCGGGCGAGGCAGGAGAGGCCTGCCGCACTATGTGGGACTCTCCCCGGCTGGGCATCGAACTGGCATTACGCGCTGCCGACAGCTCCACAGTGCAGCGCTCAACCACTGCGCCACCAGGGAGGCCCTACTGTCTTACAACTTTTCTCCATTACTCTTGTTTGAGAAGCAGAAGCCAGTTACTTTATTTTTAGGTTTTCTTAGTTATTTCTATTGTTGTTGTTTAACTGCTAATAACTATCTAGAAACTACCACTTCTGTTCTCTCTTTTTTCACTTTGACTCTAGAGGGAAAGACTTAGGTATAGAGGGTATACCTAAGTGTTAAATGTGGGCTCTGAAGTATGCTAGGAACCAAAGTAAGGTTCATGGTCTTCTTGGATGGTATAACATGTGGGGTGAGTCATCCTAGGCCTTTGAAGAAAAATGTGGGGGGTTGGGAAAGATTGAGGTGGGCTTACTCTGAAACACATGGATCATGGTATTAAGGAATCCTGAATGTATGGGTAATGATAATTGAGGGAAGGTAGTCTGCTGCATCCACCTGGGCCAAATCACTGCCATTTTTGTAAATAAATTTTATTAGACATAATTCTGATTGTTTTCTTATAACCCATAGTCCCTGTAGTAGAGAAATCAAATCACTCCACACAGCATTTCTTCCATCTTAATTTGGCTTGCACAACTCCCCTCCTCTCCTCCCTCCTTTCCTATCCTTCCCCTTCCTGCCCAGTTAACAATAGCTGATTAAATTCCCCAGAGGGAACTCAGCCATTGAGGGTCCTTTGGTTGTAAGAAAAAGAAATGTGTGTCCACAGTGGAGACCATCTACTGCAGAACTGCTGAGCTAGTTAACAGAAGGTGTCATTGAAAGCATCGAACAAGCAGGCTTCAGGGAGGTGGAAACAAGGATAATACTGAGGACTGCAGCATGAAGAGCTCATGAACACTTTGTCCAAGGCACCTCCATCAAGAATCAGATTTCTAAGAATCTGTTTAATGTAACTGGATTCAAGTGTTCAATCCTATGAATAAGAAATGATTTCTTCTCTTGTTCAATTGGAAAGTGGACATATTAGGGTACAGAAGGACAGGTGGTAGACAAAACAAAGCCAGGTATTACCAGAGGAATTTATCCAAGGGCAGACTCAGTCACCAAGATTCTCAGATTGTAAATTTAGAAACAACACACACACACACACACACACACACACACACAAGTGGATGAGTGATTTTGTGCTTAAAAGTCATGTAGACTAACACTGGGGCCACAGTGGGAAAGTAGAGGAAACTGAAAAAGAGAAACAAAGGTCAGAGAAAAGTCTGGTATTGAAGTCCCTAAAAGATGAATAAGGTGGCTTCATTCCCTCTTGGCTTCTCTTCCTTTTCTCAAGCCTACCAATGTGTGGTTATTTTCCTTGCTTCCACTGTGTTCTAAGATATCTGCTTAAGTAGGGTTAATAATTGCCTTGTGTTCTGGATTGTTCAGCTACAGGATAATTGAAGTTAAAATTCTCTTCATCAAAGAGTACAGAAAATCAGATAATCCTAGACAATGAGACATAAATCCCAATTGCCTATTCTCCCATGTGGTGATGATGATGTAGTGATTAAAATATGTTTAGTACTTTTTAAGTTTTAAATATAGATGTAAGCATACACATAATATCTTCTTCATCTTCACAAGATTCCTGAGGTATAGAGAGAATTATTTTGTAAGTGAAATAATGCTAATATAGAGAGATTGAATCAGGAAGCCCAGACTCAAATTCCCTATTTCAATGTCAAAGTCTAAATTCTTGAAATTGCAAGTCTTTTCACAGACCTCAGTAATTAAGGAGTCTATAGGAAATCTCAGTCCTCAGTTGCTTCAAAACTCTATAAATGTATCTGGATCAAGATTCCCTCCCTCTTTTTTTTTTTCCATCATCCTACTCTAACCTCTGAATTACTGTTTCGTCTCTGGCATTGCCATTAAAAGGTGTTAATTAATTGGAACAAGAAATAAAACTTTACGTGGACAGCTTCGGTAACAGCAGTAATAATAGTGACTATTAGGAGCATTTCGTACTAACCTCTCCTCAACCTGGTGAGGTCGATAGGATCATTATTTCTACTATAATTATGTAATATTGTTATGTAATAAAATGCTTAGAATACATGCATGGTTATTATACATTATGTAACATACAATATACTAATCATATAGCTCTGGATATGTGGTAAGTAATAAATATTTGCTTAATGAAAACATGTAAAGATTAACCAGCAAATATCTCTCTGCATCCTTTAGCCTTAAAGGGCATGTGGGAAAAGAGGTACTGTCCTCTCTTTTGGCAGAATTTTTGTCAGAGATGATTTCACTTGACTAGGTTTTCTTTCCTTTTTCCCCCAGAATGACTCATTTTCAAAATTCTTCTCTAATCTTGAATATGGCCATTAAGAAGAGCTTCCGTCAATGTGAAGAAGCTTTCCTGAGCCCCTGCTGGTGAGTGAAGTGTGAGGATGGAGGTTTCTAGCCAGCCGCTGCTCAGTTTGGCCTGAATTGCTGTCATGTGGGCAGAAATGCAGGCCGAAGTGCAAACAGATGCCAAGAACCAGTCTCCTAGTACCTCAGTCTTCTCCTCTTCACTGGGTTTCTGTGTGTCCTTTGTAGTTAAACCTGCAAATTATTTTGAGGGGCGGTTCACTCCCAGCCAATCTAGATATTAAGTAATTCCATTGCTAAGGTAGGAAAAATACTAATGAACCTTTAAATATTAATCTCATGGGTCAAATAATTTTAAATGCTCTCCTCTCACATTAAAGTCGTTTGCCTGTGTAGTTCTGAAGCTGTAGCTTTTGATTAGTTTGCTTCTCTTTTGTTGGTCAGCTATGAACTTGGCACTTTCAGGAGACTGATCTGTGTTTTAAACAACAAAAAAAGTTGATATAGTGGATAAATTTAACCAAAAAAAAAAGAGACCTTCAATTTGTTACTGTATTGCTGATGACAGTTACTTAACTCTTCATGGTGTAGTCATAATGAGACAGGATACTACATAAGTGAAAGACCACACAAAGAATCAATGGTAAGTATCAAGAGGGTGTGGAGGAAGTGGGTTACAGTCTTTTCTCCCAACTGTTGTAGTCTCTTGTCTTGCCCTTTGAAAAGAGCAGTTTTTTTTTTTTTAAAAGACCTGATGTATTCAGGGACAACAGTAACAACAATAAAATAGGTTGATTGAAATATACATGACTTCATCTTTTTCCCTTTTGCAGAAACTTGCTCTCTCCACCAAATCTTTTTTTCTCTCAACTGTTATTATTTCATGTCATTGTGTCAAGTTTAGTCTATTGGAAATTCCTATGTCCTCTGTAATTTGGGTTTTAAACAACGTATAATTTACCCTGTTATTAAAAAATAAAAGTTAGCTGCCTTCCCTGACTGACATCCTTAATATTTTTGTGTAGAAACTGCGATGAAAGAATAGATAAACCTAGGTAATTCCAGTGTGTGAAGCTTCTTTAAAATGTGAGGTTCATGTCAATGGGTTAAAAAAAAGTTGAGTTTGTTCTAAATAGCCTTGCTGGAGCTCATTGTGCATATAAAGGAACCACAGCCCATTTGCAAGGCCCTGAATGAACTCCATTCATTCCGTACTTGGAAATGTCTCTTCAACCACAAGGAGAAACAACAGTTATAACCTAATTTCTTTGGCGCCAATATTAGTAGAAGAGAAGCCCAAAAGAACCGTCACAAAAACTCTAGTAACTTCTCTTGTGAGTATATAACTCTGTATTCACTGATCATATTTGTGTATTTAAATACACACTTAAAAAGATTGTAAAGTGGCTTGGCAATGCTGCAATATCATATTTCATGCATTGAACAATCTTAAAAATGGACAGTTCCCAAGTCATTTGCTTATTACAGTTTCTAAAATATTTAAAAAAAACTAACATGTACCCCGAGACTTTAGGAGGAAAGCCTTTGTGTTTTTAATTTCTGTACTTTAAAGTCTGATGAGAATTCAGAACTACAACTTTATTAGGTAAATGCATTCATCACTTTCTGTATTTACCTGCAAAAGTCATGGAGGATCTGTGAATTTTTGTTGTCAGTTACTTGGTGTGCATCTGGAAGTAGCAGCAGTAAGATGCGTATTATCTTTTCTAAGTGGTATCTGGAGTGAGCTTTCTTGTTGCAGATCTGATAGGAGTATGTCACTCCTTGCTCAAAACCCTTCATTTGATGTCCTGTTGCCGATAAAGGGAGGGCCTGCAACTCCCATGACTTACAAACCCCTCTTTCAGGCTTTTGGTTTCTTCTTACTTACCTTGACAACCTCAATTTCCACCATCTTCCTTCACTAAATTCTCTTCAACTGGCCGTAATGCTTCTGCATTCCTGCCTGAGGATTTCTCCCAGTCTACTGTTTCCCTCTTAATCTGACCAACTCTTACACCTGAAGTCTTAACTTTAAGGTTACTTTTCCAGGAAGACTTAGTTTTCAAACTAATTAGTTAAGTCTAGGGTATTGGGGGTGATTTTGCTAAAGGATAGACTGAAACCAGAGTATGAAGGACTTTCTAAACTGTGCTGATGTCAAGGGCTTGAACAGAAATATGATGACAGCTCTGAGTTTTAAAAAGTTAGAGGATGCAGTGAGTCTTAAGAGAATGTTTAACATGTCCATTTAATTAATGGGCAGTGGTCTAGGAAACACAACATGAATCCTTTTGATGATTCTATTTTCACATTTTCCCAAGCACTAAAAAAGTCACTTGCTTCAATAGCATTCTTGGAGACTCTATTAATTTGCTATTGAAAAATACCAGCTGCTAGTATTTGACTTTATGTTGTCATTTACTTGGTGAGTGATGCTAAATAAAATAGCATCTAATGCTCAAAGACTGTTAAATTATTAAATAGTGTATATTGTAGTAGTTAAGAGTGCAGACTTTAGAGAGATCAGTTTTAAAAAAATCATTTACCAGCAGTATGGTTGTGGACAAGCTATTTAGACAACTTGGCAAAATAAACTCTCGCTGAGGGGTGGAGAGATGAGAAGTGGGGGAGGTTGGGGTAAGGAAGGCAGATTCTAAAGCAGTTTGCCAAGCAAGACATTTCTTTGAACTTGAGAAAGTCACCTTAAAATCTATGTGAATCTTGTATTCCCTTCCATAAAATATGTTTTAACATCAACATATATTTTTTTAAGATTTATTTATGCGTACAAGCTGGGGTACAGGCCAGAGGCGTGGGACGGCAAGAGGGTTCACCAGAGACAGAGTGGGGAGCAGAACAGGCAGATCGAGGGAAACACACTGCTGAGGGGAGCAGCGGACGAGGCAGGAGAGGTCCGCGCGCCATGTGGGAATCTCCCAGGCCGGGCTTCGATCTCGAGTTGCCGCTGCCAACAGCTCCACAGCGCAGCGCCCAACTGGGGAGGCAAACATCAACATATTTTAAGTTGGGGAGGGAACCAGGATGAACTAAGTTAATGTCTCCAATTTTTGTCTCCAAAAAGACCGACTTTTTTACCCTTGGACTTGAAGCACTCCCTGGTACAGCAGCATGTGAATAGACTGAGGGAATTACCAGACATCAGTATGAACTCTCATTAGAGAGACTTTCTGCATTAATCTTTAGCCACTGATCTACAGTGTTCACCCCAAGAATATTGTGTTCAGATACATTTCTAAGAATCTAGTTTGATAACATTGCAAAATAAACTCACCATTTCCCTCCCTCCACCATACCTAAAGCCAGGTTATCCTATCTTTCTTGGTTTCACCTTTTTTTAGATACTCTCATAGAAACCTCAGGAGACATATGGCTTATCTATTTTCCTTGTCTCCTTTCAAATATTTAGTTAAATATTTTAGCTTTCTCTAGAGAATCTAACTTAAATATAAAATTCTGTCATTGCTTTTTCTTTTTCATGTACTACCTGCTGTCAGCAAGTAAGTTTTTATTATTTCTTTTTCTTAAATATTTATTTATGCATACAAGAACTGGGGTGTAGGCCAGAGGTGTGGGGTGGCGAGAGGATTCACCAGAGACAGAGCGGGGAGCAGAACAGGCGGATCTACCGAAATACACTGCTGAGGGGAGCAGCGGAAGAGGCAGGAGAGGTTTGCTGCGCCATGTGGGAAGTTCCTGGGCTGGGGATTGAACTCAGTGCTGCAGTGGCTGCGGATTGCCTCATAGGCTAAGACTTAACCTGTTGCACCACCAGGGAGGCCCAGTTTTTATTATTTCTTATGCTGACTGTCACTGAGTCGGCAACAGGTTTCCTATGTGCATTCTCTACCCTTGTCACTTAACCTGTGTCCCATATATCTTCATTGTCTGTCTCATCAACTATAAAATAAAGTTTTTATTTCCAAGATAGGCCTTCCCCCAACTTATTTGGCTTAACTTCCTTTCCAGCCCAGTCTCTTTCTGCTCTCCTGTATGGTCCATACCCTGGTCTATACAGCAGAGTGAACTGTCCACTCTTTCCTGAACACCAACTAGAACACTAGCTGCTTTGTCTCCAAACCTCAGCACCAGCTAGTTTCACTGTCGCCATTGTATCAGCTTTTCATAGACTTTTAAAGTTTATCTTAGACGCATCCTCCTCCATATATCTATCCTTCCCTGGTCACCCCAGTTGAATGTGTGAGATCTCTTTCATTTATTTATTCCTGAGCACAAATATTTACAAAATCCCTAATATATCAAATGATAAAATAGTGCTGGGGATTTAACAATGACTAGAACAGAATTAATACCCACCTGCATGGAGGTTATAGTTTAACACAAAAGAAGACTTTACCTGTTTTCAATTGTCATGAGTTTTGTTTTTTTTGTTTGTTTGTTTTTGTTTTTTTTAAGGATTTTATTAATTTATGTTTGTGTTGAAGAACTGGGGTGTAGGCCAGAGGTGAGGGAGGGATGGTTCACCAGAGACAAAATTGGGGAGCAGAACAGGTGGATCTATTAAAATAGACTGCTCAGGGGAGCCTGAATGAGACAAGAGGTCTGTTGCGCCATATGTGGTTAGCTCCCTGGATGGGATCGAACTCAGGCCGTCGTGGTAGGCCATCATGGTGGTAGCGCTGAGACTTAAACCCTAGGCCACCAGGAAGGCCCTATCATGAGTTTTGTAAGGGTCTTTTCAGCATGTTTATAAGGATATAACTTAATCTGGGAGTCAGTTATAATTTACCCAGTATGAGGCTTAGACAGAACTAGAGCATGAAGAACTAGCTAGGTGAAATGGGAGGGGAATAAGGGAATCCAGGAATATAAAAGACTGTTCTATGTAGAAGAAACAAAAATACAAAGGTCCAAGTGTTATTACCATAAAGCACCCATGGTTCACCACCTTAATCCATTGTGCTCCCTCCCCACTTTGTTGTCCCCCCTAATTCAAAGGGGGGACATGAATTCAGTAGGTTAGATGTCCAGTTTCTTAGTATCCTTAATGTTTTAGCCTAGTTATTGAACTTTTCTTCATTTTTCTCAGAACTCCCTTTCATTTCAGTGGGGTTCCTTTACCTCATAAGAAAAAATAGATACACATTTCCAGAACCTGTAATGAAATGAGGTACTTTTTACTTAAAGCTTCTTCTGAAATACACTTTTATATTTCTCCTACACTGACTTCATTGAGTCTGACGTTTTTGAGTTTGTTGGGTTTTTTTTTTATGTTTGCCTTACACAGATACAGGCAGGATGGCCCCGGTTGTTTTTTGGTTTTTTTTTTTTTTTTCAGTTAGATGTTAGATAAACTCCCCACACATTCATTTTCAAGCGCATGTTAAAATTTTTTTAATGACAGGAATAAATGATCCTTTCTTTTTGTTTCTGACTTACTTCACATATCCTAATCCTATCTAACTCATCTATGTTACCAAGAATGGCATGAGCTTATCTTTTTTGATCACTGAGTAGTATTGCATTGTGTGTAGATAACACTTTTTTATTCACTCATTTGTTTTCATGCATTTAGGTTGTTTCCATGTTTTGACTATTGTGAATAGTGCTGCTATGAACATGGAAGTGCAAGTTTCCCTTCAAATTAGTGTTTTTGTGTTTTGGGGATAAGTATCTAGAGTGTAATTGTTGGGTTCTATATGAGATCCCTTTTTCAATCTTTTGAGGAACCTCCATACTGTTTTCCATAAGGAATGAACCAGTCTACAATCCCACCAACAGTGTAGGAGAGTTCCTTTTTCTCTACATCCTCACCATCACTTGTTTCTGGTTTTGTTGGGTTTTTTTGTTTGTTTATTTTATATGGGTCATTTCCACTGGTATGAGATAGTATTGCATTGTCATTTTTATTTCCATTTCTCTGGTAACACTGGTCAACAGTGAGATCGTTACTGACTTGAAAAGGCCCTAATCTGTAGTATCTTGGTGTGCTGAACGTGAATATAACCCTGAAAATTTTTTATTAGTTCTCGTTTTGAAGATAGTTCATATAATTCATTTCATATGTTTCGCCATGTAAATTTATCCAGTAGGACTGCAACAACATCCTAAATCAGCCTAGAATGATGGAACAGTGTATTGCATTGCATAATACCTTCATGCACACATCATCCAGAGTTGATTGAATCATTTTCTGATGCAATGTAATACTACTGCCAGGCAGCTGCTAAAGTAAGCTGACGTCAGCAGTGCACTGTAGAAAGTCCTGTCAGAAAGGTTGAGAATTGAAAATATTTCAGACTTTGTGCAAGACAGTTTAAGCTATTGTTCCATAGAACTGTTATTATTTTATCCATTTATGACTTGATTTTTTACAGGTATTAACCGTAGGCCTATTATTATTGGCATGGATTTCATGATGTAAACATCAATTTATTGCAGATTACAAAAAAAAACTAGAGCCAAAATTAGAATTTGACTATCATATTCATGTTAAGCATGTACAAATTGATAGAAAATGACTAATTTTATTTCAGTAACATGAGGTTTTGTTTTTTTTTTAAAGATTTATTTATTTATGCATACAGCTGGGGTACAGGCCAGAGGTGTGGAGTGGTGAGAGGCTTCACCAGAGACAGAGTGGGGAGCAGAACAGGCAGATCAGAAATACACTGCTGAGGGGAGCAGCGGACGAGGCAGGAGAGGTCTGCCGCGCCATGTGGGATTCTCCCTGGCTGGGCGTCGAACTCGCATCGCTGCTGCCGACAGCTCCACAGCCCAGCGCTTAACCGCTGCGCCACCAGGGAGGCCCTCAGTAACATGAGTTTTGTAAAAATTTGTTTACCAGTGTAAGAAGGCCATTTTGACAATGTTAATTTTTCCAATCCATGAGTAGGGAATACTTTTTCATTTCTTTGTGCATTCTATTTCTTTTAATGATATCTTACGGTTTTCTTTGTATATGTCCTTCATTTCCTTTATTTTGTTTATTCTTAAATATTTAATTTTTTTGATGTGATGTAAGTGGAATCATTTTCTTAATTTTTTCCTCTTCTAGATCATTATTTACATGTAGAAAGACAACTAAATTTTATGTATTGGTATTAGCATAAAGGTCACTCCATCAAATGTGTTTGGAAGTATCACTTCTCTATCAAATTTTTGAAACTGAGTAGAATAGGTATTAGTTCATTGTTGAAAGTTTGGTAGAATTCACTTTAAAATCATCTAGTCCTGATCTTTTGTTTTGGAGAGAGTTTTGACTACTGTTTCTATTTTCTTGCTTGTGGTAGATCTGTTTAGGATTTCTGTTTCTTCCCTATTTGGTCTCTGGTGATTATATGATTTTAGGAATTTTTCCTTAGAAATTTGTCCATCTCTTCCACATTATG
Organism: Scalopus aquaticus; assembly: GCA_004024925.1. NCBI lineage: Eukaryota > Metazoa > Chordata > Mammalia > Eulipotyphla > Talpidae > Scalopus > Scalopus aquaticus. The sequence continues at coordinate 12,328 of PVIJ01013468.1, forward strand.
GAAATTATTAGCATATAGGTGTTCGTAATAGTCTCTTCTGGTCCTCTGAATTTCTATGAGATCTATTGTAACTTTGCTTTCATCTCTGATTCTATTTATTTGAGTTTTCTCCCTTATTTTTTTACTGAGAGTAGCTGGAGTTTCAGTGATTTTTTTCCATAGGACCAAAAGGAATCCGTAAAAGTCCCATTTACAATTTAATAGCCATTTGAGAAAAAAAAAATCACACATAAAATGAGAGAAAAGTAGTACCTTTTTTATTTTAAATAAACATGTTACTAGTGGGATATGTACATCTGTTGGATTCTCTACAATTTTTCAGACTTTGGTATCGGATTGGATACATGCTTTTCATGCCATGCCTGTTTGTTGTTGTTGTTGTAATTATACCAACCAGTAAATATCCATCTTTGCAATGATACCACATAGCTTAAAACATATAGTGTAGTCTAACAGGGAAACTGTACCCTATGTTAGTTTTCTTGCTGACTCAACAGATGTTGAGTCCTATTGTGTTTTCTTCAAAATTTAAAAAATGCCACGACCCCTCCCCCACCCATCCTGGGACTTGCAGATAGGGTACACAGTTTGGGTATCCTGATCATGATTCATTATCTGGGGCTGGATATGTTGTTTCCAAGACAAAAATCAGGCCTTTTTATGGAGGAAGAGGGAGGATGGAAATTTTTTAGATAACTAGCAATTTCTGCCTCAGTCGGCCCCAATTAGAGGCTGTGACTGTTTTTACACACTGTTTTATGTTAACATAATTCATGGTAATTAGAAGGAACTCAGTATATATTTACTAAATGAATGAAGAAATGAAGACTGTATAGTTAAGAGTATATGATTAATTCCATTAACCATAGAATGCCATATTATAGGACATTTGTTGCCTAGTCAGTAAACTTTCGTGTGGATGCTAGGGCCTAGACTACGCCTTCCTTACTGCCCAGTGCCCAGCAATTATTTGACATACTGTCTGTGATAGAAAAGCTTTTTTTTTTTGTTAAAGATTTTATTTTATTTATACATACAAGCTGGGGTACAGGCCAGAGGCGTGGGGCAGCGAGAGGGTTCACCAGAGACAGAGTGGGGAGCAGAACAGGCAGATCAGAAGTACACTGCTGAGGGGAGCAGCGGGGGGGGCAGGAGAGGTCTGCCGCGCCATGTGGGATTCTCCCCAGCCGAGCATCGAGCTCGCATCGCCACTGCTGACAGCTCCACAGCACAGCGCTCAACCGCTGCACCACTGGGGAGGCCCGATAGAAAAGCTTTGCTTGAATGAATGAATGACTGTCTCAGTGAGAACAATTCTATCTCCAAACACCATTAAAGGAGTTTCATTATACTGATATCAAAAATGCTTATTATTGAGCTCTCAGTATAAAATGTCCATGATGACTGCCAAGGAAGAAAAATAACCACTCTGTCTTATCACTATGAATGTAAGGCTTTCTTTTGTTACCACAATCACCACTAGAAAAACTGACAAAAAGAGAAAAGCGGAACTTTTTTGAGATATGAGAAAGGCTTTTTCTATAACACTGTTCAACAAATTTTTACAAAAGTCATGTTACTGAAATAAAATTAATCATTTCCTATCAATTTGTATGTGCACAACACAAATATGACAAATTCTAATTTTGGTTCTAGTTTTTTTTGTAATCTGCAATAAATTGATGCTTACATCACAAAATCCACGCCAGTAGTAATAGGCCAACGGTTAATACCTGTAAAAAATCAAGTCATAGACTACTTCTTAGATTTCTTCGCTTGTCTCTTGTACAGCTGTTCAGGAATGGAATAGATAAAAGATGGTTTCCATTGTGCCAAAGCACAGCTTTAAGACTCTGTTTCGAAGAGTCTAGAAAGAGTCTCCATTCTTGTGGGTCATCACAAGAATGATTTCTAAGGCATTCATGAGACCCTCAATATCGGGACAGAATACCAGAGTACTTTCCTTTCTGAAGAAATGATCCAAGTGCTGGCGGTGCTTTCGATAGAAAGTAATTCTGACATCTTCTTCTAGAAGATTCCATTGTTGGAGTCTTGATCCTAGCAATTCTGCCTTGTTCTGGATAGGTGCAAATCACGAACCAGGTCATTTAGTTCTTCCTGTGTTAGTCTGTGTGGGGTTGATGATGCACCACAGTGAAAATCTGGACCACTGCATGCTGATGGAACATGAGAAGAACAGGTCGGCTCACCTTTGTCCTCATCAGATGAATCAAGAGAATATTCTGCTGGAGGTTCTGGAATAGCAAGTCCCTCACCATGTGCAACTGGTCTCAATGCAGACGGAATGTTTGGGTAGACTATTCTTGACTTCTTTTGCTTTGTTATCCCGCCAGAAAGAGGAGGAACCAAGCAGAAGTAATAGTCTTTTATGTGGTTGCTTGGCTCTCTCCACACCATAGGGACTGCAACTGGCATGGATGGTCTTTTGCCACTTAACCACTGTGAAAGCTGTGTTGTACATGGAGCACAGCATATATGAGGGGCCCAAGGCTTGTCTTGCATCCGAAGTCAAGATGATAATAAGCCTTCTTCACTTGAGAAGTGATACTTTTCTTCTGGTTGGCAAATGTCACTTCCCCACAAATAGAGCAGAAGTTGTTCATGCTATTAACGCACTTCGGAGGCATGACTGTTCTGTATTGTGCTTAAATGGATAAAAGAATAACAGTTCTATGAAACAGTAGCTTCAACTGTCTTGCACAAAGTCTAAAATATTTTCAATGCTCAGCCTTTCCGACAGGACTTTCTATAGGGCACTGCCTGACGTCAGCTTACTTCAGCAGCCGCCTGGCAGTAGTATTGCAGTGCATCAGAAAATGGTGCAGTCAACTCTGGATATGTGTGCGTGATGGTATTATGCAATGCGATGCAATATTCCATCATTCTAGGCTGATTTAGGATGTTGTTGCAGTCCTACTGGATAAATTTACATGGTGAAACATATGAAATGAATTATAGGAAATATCTTCAAAACGAGAGCTAATAAAAAATTTTCAGGGTCATATTCACGTTCAGCACACCAAGATACTACAGATTAGGGCCTTTTTAAGTCGGTACCGATCTCACTGTTGACCAGTGTAATGAGCTATGCTATAGCAACTAAACTATTTCATGATTCAGATTACATAACTTCTGGAAAGTAAGTTGTTTTTTTCTTAGAAGAGCCACCAAACTTTCTAAGAATGGTAGATATTTGAGCAAAATTTGTCTTTCTCCCTTTTCTTGTTCCCTCACCCCAGTTTAACTTTTCTGTATTTTCATGTTTTTCAATAGGGGAAGCCATTTAAACACTTTGCACTTGGTTTCCTGGTCATACAGTAAATAACTCTGTGACACTTCCTTGAAGAATGCCTATATGTTAGAGTGATGACTAAGTCTAAAAATTAGCTATGATTTTTTGATTTTTCGGGGATCATATTTAGAAAGTTATTTCTGTGTCTGTCGCAATCACTAAATCAAAATGCAGCATCTATGTCTTCTTCATTTTAGAATCCCCAGGGCATTATACTGGGCCTGGTACAGAGTTAGTATTTAACACATATTTGTTGAGTTGGTAAACTATTTCTTATCAAGATTTCCCTCAATGCTCATTGTTTAGGATCATTATTTTATGTATGATAAATATTCTGTGTATTTATTTTTATTTCATGAAAGCCAAAATCATTTTTACTTCGGTATTCCTGAAAACAAAGGGAGATTAGCATTTATTTTCCCTTTTTAGTCAATGGAAAAATATATAATTGCATTTAATGATAAATAGAAAATCATGAATTTATTATATAAAAGAAATAAACCAGCTAATTTATTTAAAATATACATTCTTTGTTTTATTGAAGAATATTTATTTTATTATTATTTTTTTTTTTTGCTTAATATGTTTTCCTACCACTGTAATTAAAGCTTCCACTGAGCATTTACCAGATGTCGGTCACTGCCCAACGTCAGAATGATGTGGCAGTCAATTAGATATTCCTAAATTTTTTTTTAAATGTATGTTGATTTGTTTGAGCACAAAAAGAACACATGCTCATTACAAACAACTCATTATAAAAATATTTAGCAAAATAGCAGAGATAAGTTCTATCTATAGTTCAGAGTTTCTCCCTACAATTTTTTGTATGGATTTATTTATACATAATATTGTTGTGATTGTTAGGGTACAACCTTTAAAGTAGAATCATACTGAATAGTATTTTGCCCCTTTTTTTTTGCCACTGGAAACTATACCTAGACTTTCAAGTATAAAAAGTTCTATCAAGATGGGACTCCCAGGTGGCGCAGCGGTTGGGCGCTGCGCTGTGGAGCTGTTGGCCGCGGGCGATGCCGGTTCGACGCCCAGCCGGGGAGAATCCCACATGGTGCGGCAGACCTCTCCTGCCTCACCTGCTGCTCTCCTCAGCAGTGTATCTCTGATCTGCCTGTTCTGCTCCCCACTCTGTCTCTGGTGAACCCTCTCGCCGCCCCGCGCCTCTGGCCTGTACCCCAGCTTATATACATAAATAAATAAAAATTCTTTTTTAAAAAAAAGTAGTATCAAGATTAGCAAGTATAAATTCTACTTACCCTGTTTAATTTTAGATTTTAATTTAGCTGTTGATTGTACCCTATATTCCTACTTTGAATTATCACTTGATAAGTGAATTTCTTGTGGTTAAAATTATTATTTGTAAAATTGTAGGTTTTATTACTATCTTCCTAAGTAGATTTAAATTCTATGCCTAAAATATGCTACCTGAAACACACATATAATTACATCGGTAGGTGCTATGTTTTATTGACCGGTTTTGATAATTTTCCCATCTCTATTCTAAACTACAGAATGTCCTTTTCACACCCACACTTACGCACAATTGCAATTAAAAGAAAAGCATGAGTATCAAAGATGATTTTACTGTTTATTGAATAAGGTAATGTTTCTCTCTCTGGAAAGGAGATATTAGAAGATACAATAGAAAAAGAATATATCTGACTTAAAACACTCTCTGCATTCAAGGAAATAGCAGTTCCAGTTGTTACCTATACTCTTGTACTAGCTAATGGATAATGATAAATCATTTCCAATCCTCAAAAAAATCAAGCAGTCCATTTATTGAAACAATATAGGCCTAATTGGAAACCACATGCAGCAAAAAAAAAAAAAGTTGCTGATTTGAGTGTCATAGCCTCTTAAAGCTGAAATTTTTAGTGTAATTTGCATTTGGGCTCACTCCCTGGTCCTATCAAATTTCAGTACTACTATTCAGCTTCCTGAGGAACCCAAATATGGACAACCTTAGTAAACAGTATTTTCCTCTACTCCCTACATGATTGTTTAGTTTACTATTCCACACTTTATATATAGAAGAATAATCTATATATAAAGAATATATACCAACCTTGACCTCTCCTACAACTCACTTGGGGGGAAAATAAACATTTGGGAAAATCTCCGATAATCACTTTTAATTTGTCTGCTTTTATTGTGAATAGGGAGTACTGAATGCTGGTAACTGAAAGTCTGATTTTTCCAGGCATCTATTTTGGGATAGATGCTCAATCTGTTGGTACTAATACCTCTGTACTGCTTTCATCTTCCCCAAAATATGATATATACTTTTATTTTGCCCCATGTAGTAGGAAGGGTAGGGAACCTTATAAGAATCTCTGTAAATTTTAGTGTTTATTAAGGATTTCTGGGTAGACATAGATAAGGCCCAAGGAACTTACAAGGATGCTAAAATTAGTTGCTCTGATATACTTTTAAGGAAATTATATTTATTTGCCATTAATTCACAAATTATATAAATTTTGGAGGTGGGTACATCTTTGTCTCTTTGTGTATATAAACCTTATATAAACCTTAACTCACTTACCACCTAAGTTCTAATGCCATTCTGCTTTCTGATTGAGACCCTCTACCCTTCCTGTATACCTATTCCTCCTCCTTGTCCGGTATCTACTATATTTTTCACAGTCTATTGTTTTTGTTTGTCCTTTTTTTTTTTTTTTTGATTATTCTTATCCCACTTAAGGTGGAAACTGTCCGGTAATTATCTTTCATTTTCATTTTAGCATAATCACCTCAAGTTGTATCCATATTGTCACAGAGGCAAAATTTAGTCTCTTTTTCTAGCTGAGTAGTATGCCACAACTTCTTTATCCAGTTATCTGTTAATAGGCATTAGGATGTTTCTATGTCTTAGCTATTATAAATAATGCTGCCATGGTCACAGGTGTGCACAAATCTTTTTGAATTAGTGTTTTCATGTTCTTTGAAAAAATACCTAGGAGCGATATTGCTGGATCACACGGTATTTACATTTTTAGATTTTTCAGTAATCGCCATACCATTCTCCAGTGGGTTGCGCCAATTTGCATTCCTGCCAACAGTGAATGAAAGTTTAACGAAATAGTTTTATTTTCTTGCATTTCCATCATTAAAGTTGCCTCTAACATGAACTTTCCTTAATAGTCAATACTTACGCAACTTCCTTGTCCCCTCTACAGCATGAAGTATTTTATTAAACGACTTCCTAGTATAAATGTTTACATTATAAGGAGTTGGGAGATGTAACTCATTATACGCCCTTGCTTTTTTTTCTTCCTACATCCCACTATTCATTTGCGAATACAGATTCTTAATGTTTTCATTCTCATGACATTATAATCTGAGTATAGTGAAGCTTTGAGATAAAAGAAGTTTTGAATGGTAACTAGATAATCTTTGACCAATCAGTGATCTCCACTTTTATTAGTAGTAAAAGGTATAACTGGTAACAACTGATCTATGCATTCATTTGGGCTTCTCTAACCAAAGTCAGAAAAGCAGTAATTAATTACTAGTAATAAATGCATAGAAGATTTGCAAAGAAAGGGATTCTCATCATTTAATTGGCTTGAATTAAAGAGAAGGAACAATAGTTTTTTAAGCATTATTATGGGATATGTTTTTAAAAGACTGACTAGCAAAACTTCCTGCTAGTAGTGTAAGATATTTTTTCAAAATGTACTTCCATAGTTATTGTGATTTTTTTCCCAGCAATCCTGAAGGAGTGGATAAATAATATCATGGTTATGTCTCTTTTATTTACGAAAAACAAAGGTAAAGTACCTTCTTTTAAGACTTCTTGATTCTTTCATTGCCTTGCAGACCCAATTTCATTTCCAGTTAGGCAAAAAAATTCCTGCAATTTTGCAATATACTTTTTTATATTTTACAGTATCCATATTTTTAAAAAAATGTTTCTGAGTGCTTTTTGGAGGTAGAACTGAAACATACTTTAATGTTACAACACATCATTTAATAATGAAACTTAAATTTTACTTGAAGTTATATGAGAGATGATATAGAATGGTGAAAATAGTAGAAGCAAAATGCCTGGGTTTAAATCCTAGTCTAAGAAGTACGTATTTTATTACAAGCCGAGTGCCCTTGTCAAGTTACTTAACTTCCTGGTGTCTAATTTCCTCATCTGTAAAATAGACGTGATTGTAATCTTGCATTAAAAAGTGGATCAGCTATAGTTGATAAAATAATTTTCTTTCTCCAACTACAATGTGAGAAACTTAGGTATAGCCACAGTGTCTTAAACTGTTCTATAAACTCCCCCTCATCAAACACATAAGACAGTTCTTTTTTATGTGCTCAATAAAGACTTGTTTTTACTATTGTTGACTAATGCTAGGGCTTACTTTCTGTTGTGTGATTGAAAAGTTATTAAAACATCTTCATTTGGGGCCTCCTTGGTGGTGCAGCGCTGTGGCACTGTCAGCGACTGCGGCATGAGTCCTTTTCCCCGCTGGGGAGAATCCCACACGGCACAGCAGACCTCTCCTGCTTTGCCCGCTGCTCCCCTCAGCAGCGTATTTCCGTTGATCTGCCTGTTCTGCTCCCCACTCTGTCTCTGGTGAACCCTCTCACCGCCTCACACCTCTGACCTGCACCCCAGCTTGTATGCAAAAATTTAAAAAAAAAAATCTTCATTTGCAATTTTGTCTATTTAAGTTTTTTTGGTTACTCAACTCTATGGGCAAGCTTTTCTTTTTTTTTTTTTTGCATACTGAAACATATACATATATCATAAAAAATCATAAAATTTGATATCATAAAATATTAAAAAAGATAGGAAAGGTAAGAAGTCTTTCCAGTCCCACTTCCTTCCTCTCATAAGTATCTCACAGTCCCCTCCTTGGTTTTTTTTTACATGCTATATAGCATAGTGTACCTACCATATGTTTACATACTCAGTACTTTTTACCCATAAAATTGGGCTTTTACCAGGGCCTCCCTGGTGGCGCAGCGAACTGTCGACAGCAGCGCGATGCGAGTTCGACACCCAGCCAGGGAGAATCTCACATGGTGCGGCAGACCTCTCCTGCCTCGCCCGCTGCTCCCCTCAGCAGTGTATTTCTAAAAAAGAAAAAAAAAATTGGGCTTATACCATTCATTATTGTCTATTATGGTTTTTATATTAACATATCACGTCCATTTTACTAAAGTATGTAGATTTAACCCATTCTCATTTTTTGGTGAAAATTCAAAAGTACATAAAATAAGTACAGTTACATATGTTAATGTATATATGTATAACGAACTCTCATGTACCATCTACTGGGTTAAGAAAAAGAACATTCTGAATATATTGGAAACCCTGTCTCTCAAGAACTCTTTTTAATGGCTACAATGATTTTATGTCAATATCCTCATTCATTTAGCCATTCACCTACCAGTAGATACTTAAATTGTTTCTAAAGTTTTACTGTTACTAACAATGTTGTAGCCTTTATCTCATTGTTACGTTCTCTTTTAATTGTGTCTATAGGGTGGATTTCTAAATAATGGGGTGTGTGCTTTTCATATTTTAATAGGGAAAACTATATTGTTATCTAAAAGTTATACAAGTTTATACTTCTGACTGTGATATAATAGAAAACTCATTTCCCCACTCCCTGCACCTATCCAACAGTTAATATTAGTCTTTTTAAAATTTTTTTAATCTCTCTAGAAAATATGTTTAACACTTTTTCAGCTGATGAGATTCAGTATCCTTTCTATATTTGCCATGTATTTGTAGTTCTTTAATGAGTTGCATCTTCAGACCCTAAACTATTATTCTATTAACTCATTTATGTTTTCTTGCTAATATGGAGGAATTCATTATTAGGCAAATAAATACCTTGTCTATTATTAGTTACAATGATTTCCTTTGCGAAGGGATTTTAAAATTTTTTTAGGCATCATTGAATGTATGAAGGGATCGATGCCTTGAGTTTCAAGAATGAATATTTAACAAACCATTTTTCACACTTTTCACACTTTCACACTTTTCTCACAGTATTTTAATCTCTCACTATGAGGTCATTTGATAAACATGGTTACTGAATCTAAAATTGTATTTGTCATTTTGGTTTCTGTTCCTCAATAGGTACCTGCTTATTAAGTCATTTGAATGTAATGTTTTCATTCTCATGGACAGAGGATTTTAAATTGTCCTTGGAGACCATTTTAGGGCTGTGTATCTAGTTTTCTAAAAAGGAAATTTATTACTATGCCAAATAAATCACTATATAGAACTTAAGTATTTCTCAGTAAAGGAACAGTTGCATTAAGTTAGAGATAAGAGTCAAGATTTCAAATCACCTGTGTTAAAGATTCATATACATTTCTAACCATTTCTTGATATTTAATGTCTAGAATTTTTTTAAGAAACTGTGGATGTGATAGGTGATCCTAGAAAAACTGGCAATTTATTGAAATAATACTTGAAAGCTATATATATATTGCTAATATAGGTGAATAATTGCTCCTGTGAGAGCAAACTATGCTTGACTCTATTCTTACATATTCTGGTATACACATACATACACCCACATACACATATATCCACATGCTTTTGCAAAAGGTATTAAATTAGAACCATAGACTTTTTTTTTCTTTTCCTTTTGAATTCATGGGTTATATAGCCTTGAGAAGCAGGAAATGTATCCTTTTGGTAACCTGTAGAAAAGTTACCAAAGATAATTTTTGGTCCTGTAGATAGATAATTCTTTGGTCTATTTATAAAAAAGGAATATTTTGAGAAATAGGAAAATCTAACTAACCTGTAATTTCTTAAGTCTTTAACATGCTTCATGGTAATTTCTTCTTAGGTGTTTTAATATTTTTAATGTATTTTTAATATATTTAATGTGTCAGAAAAATATTCTCTGTTGTTTTAATTGCCTTTTAATTGCATTCTGTTTGTTGTTCAGTTCATATGCATGAAATAACTAAATGTTGGCAAAAGTTTTTCGCTGTGCTCAGCTTTTAGTAAGCCAAAAAATTTTGAAAGAAGATGGAAATTCTTTAGCTTACAAAATGTTGACTCTGGATTCAGCAGTTACCAAGTAATAATAGACTACCCATTGACTTAAGGTCAGAATCATGGAATGATTAGAACATCATGATTATGTGAAGAAAAAAAATCATTGCAACATTTAGTGCCTAGTGTGAGTTGGGTTGTGTTCTGTGACCTACTTTCCTTTAATTGGGTTTGTCTCTGGATAGACCATGTACCAGTATTTTCTAGAGACTATTAATTATTTAAAGTTTGACAGTTTTAAAGAAATCATGTATTAATGATTCAGAGTTTCCTGGTATACTGCTAATGTGGTTAATTTGTCAACAACTATGTAATATAAAGACAAGCAATATTAGTGGAAGCCTAGATATATACAAATATTCACTGCTACTGAAGCATGTTATACAAGCCAAGTTATTTTGTTTATATATATAATTTTGTTAATATCTACTTTTTAAAAATCTTATTTCATATATAATGCACGGGCATAAAATCAATCCTCTTATATGTGCAATTTAGTGGTTTTTAGTATATTCAGTATATTTTACAACCATTACCACTATTTAAATTCAGAATGTTTTTACCACCCTAAAAAGAAAACCTGTACTATTTGCAATCACTAACCAAATTTATTCTTCAGAATAAGTAGTCAAATTCACAGGTCTCTGATTAGACTGTCAAGAGAAAATACAAATAACAAATATAGACTTTACCAAGATAAGAAAATATACTGGTGCTACTATTAACAACTGTATCAATAAATCTGGAAATGTAGATTGAGTGGACAAATCCCTAGTAAAACATAATTTCTTACAGATAAAAAAAAAGAGAAAAAGGAAAAATGTGAATAGTCTTATAATTATTAAAGGAAATTAACTCCTATTCGAAATACTTTCCGCAAATAAAAGTCCAGGTCCAAATAACTTCACTAGTAAGTTCTATTAGAAATTTAAGATGGAAGTTAATCTATTCTAACACAAAAAGTTCAGAATAGAAAGTGAGCAACTTGTTTCATGAGGTCACAAAACTCTGAGGCTATTATGAAGAATTAAAATTATGGGAAAGAAAGGAAAATTATGGGAGAAAAGATGATTCCATTGGTCAACAGTGAGATCGTTAGTGACTTTAAAAGGCCCTAATCTGTAGTATCTTGGTGTACTGAACATGAATACAACCCTGAAAATTTTTATTAGCTCTCGTTTTGAAGATATTTCATATAATTCATTTTATATGTTTCACCATGTAAATTTATCCACTAGGACTGCAACAACATCCTAAATCAGCCTAGAATGATGGCATATTGCATCGCATTACATAATACCATCATGCACACATCATCCAGAGTTGATTGCATCATTTTCTGATGCAATGCAATACTACTGCCAGGCGGCTGCTGAAGTAAGCTGACGTCAGCAGTGCACTATAGAAAGCCCTGTCGGAAAGGTTGAGGATTGAAAATATTTCAGACTTTGTGCGAGACAGTTGAAGCTACTGTTCCATAGAACTGTTATTCTTTTATCCATTTAGGCACAATACAAAACAGTCATGCCTCCGAAGTACATTAATAGCATGAACAACTTCTGCTCTATTTGTGGGGAAGTGACATTTGCCAACCAGAAGAAAAGTATCACTTCTCAAGTGAAGAAGGCTTATCATCTTGACTTCTCATGCAAGGTTGGTGACCAAGACAAGGCTTGGGCCCCGCATATATGCTGTGCTCCATGTACAACACAGCTTTCACAGTGGTTAAGTGGCAGAAGGCCATCAATGCCGTTTTCAGTCCCTATGGTGTGGAGAGAGCCAAGCAACCACATAAAAGACTATTACTTCTGCTTGGTTCCTCCTCTTTCTGGCGGGATAACAAAGCAAAAGAAGTCAAGAATAGTCTACCCAAACATTCCGTCTGCATTGAGACCAGTTGCACATGGTGAGGGACTTGCTATTCCAGAACCTCCAGCAGAATATTCTCTTGATTCATCTGATGAGGACAGAGGTGAGCCGACCTGTTCTTCTCGTGTTCCATCAGCATGCAGTGGTCCAGATTTTCACTGTGGTGCATCATCAACCCCACACAGACTAACACAGGAAGAACTAAATGACCTGGTTCGTGATTTGCACCTATCCAGAACAAGGCAGAATTGCTAGGATCAAGACTCCAACAATGGAATCTTCTAGAAGAAGATGTCAGAATTACTTTCTATCGAAAGCGCCGCCAGCACTTGAAGCCTTTCTTCAGAAAGGAAAGTACTCTGGTATTCTGTTCCGATATTGAGGGCCTCATTAATGCCTTAGAAATCAGTCATGACCCACAAGAATGGAGACTCTTTCTAGGCTCTTCGAAACGGAGTCTTAAGGCTGTGCTTTGGCACAATGGAAACTGTCTTCCATTTATTCCATTCCTGAACAGCTGTACAAGAGACAAGCGAAGAAATCTAAGAAGTAGTCTATGACTTGATTTTTTTACAGGTATTAACCGTAGGCCTATTACTATTGACATGGATTTTGTGATTTAAGCATCTGTTTATTTCAGATTACAAAAAAAAACTAGAGCCAAAATTAGAATTTGACTGTCATATTCGTGTTGAGCACATACAAATTGATAGGAAATGACTAATTTTATTTTAGTAATATGACTTGTAGAATTTTGTTGAACAGTGTTATCTTTCATGTAGAAAAAAGCATTTGATCAATTTTAACATCCTTTTAATGGTAAGAAGACCTTAGGTAACTACAAGAGAAAGAAGCTTAGTTAATCTGGTGGGTTTCTCTACAAAGAAACTATTAGCTATTAGATGTAATAGATGTACACTAAAAGCTTTATCTTTGAGATCTGGAATAAGACAAGGATGACCACCATCACCCCTTACATTCAAGTTTGTTGTGAAGGCCTGAACAAGTGCAGAAAAGGGAAAAAATATACAGATTGGAGAAGAATTGATAAAATTGCCATTACTTGTGAATAATGATCACGTTGAGTGAAAATGCAAAAGCATCTAGCAATAAATTTTTGGAAATAACAAAGCTAGCAAGTAGAAGATCAGTTAGACAATCAACTACCAAGCGGAAATCTCTAGTTAGACATCTCAGAGTCCTCTCAGACTTAGCAGGGTCAAACTCTTTTAGCTTTTTTCTTCTAAAACCTAGCTCCCCTACGCATTATCAGCCCCATTTCTGTCAGTAGCAGCACTGCTTACCTATCTACCCAAGTCAGAATGAAAGGGTAGGATGGCTTCTAGCCTACGTTCTCCTTTTATACAAGTCAGAAAAAGGCACTCCTTCAGATCAGGGCAGGTAGCACGTCAGGGGACATGACTTCGTCAGCTAAATGTGTGATGGACTTCAGCTCCCACTTGTGTTTGTCAGCTAAGCTCATTTATGAGGTGAACTTTCCACTCAGCTCTACATGACAGCTGTATTTATCGGCCTAACTGCCAATTTTGCTTAATTTTAGCAGATCCTTAGTCTATCAAGTTTAGGCCATTGATTATTATTCCAACCATGCATTCCACTTCCTCCCATCTCACCTGAGCTACCTGAATTCTGATTTTATCCTGCCTTTTTGTGTACCTCAAATTTTAACAAGCTGATTTTGATCATCTTTCCCCTTTCTTCGATCTTTCTTGTTTTCCTTATTTGCCTGCTAAACTATGCCAGCCTTCCAGACTTTGCTTTATCGATTTCTTTCCTGAACATCTTCCATCCCAACCATCACCATCCCCAAGTATTTGGTGGTGACATCCCCAGGCCTTTCCTCTGAGCTCTGTAGAATGTGCGCATACTTCCTTAGACCATTTGCCTACTCTCATTTTTTTATTCATGTGTCTGCTTTTCCTTTTGAATTGAAAACTCCTTGAATGCAGGGGCTGTGCCTCATTCACAGTTGTGTTTTCTTCATTGACCACATTCATTTAGTGCCTGGTACACCAGAGGCAATAAAACATGTTTGTTTAATTGGTGAATGAGGCATGTTTCACTGAAGGAAACACATAGATGAAGATAAGACTGTAGGAAACTCCAGAATCCAAGCTGAGTGGGTGCCTATGCGTGGGGACCCTGTCATGCCTGTTACTCCAGTTACTTGCCCGCACCCAGAGGGGAGCAACTTTAGAGAAGGAATCATCATCACACCCCAAATTCTGGACCCTGTCCTCTCTTATGCTCTCCATATTTTGTTACCTTGGCGCATCATCCTAGAATACAAACTGCTTTCAGCTCCCATTTCTAGTCTAGGACTTGCCACACAGACCTGACAGTGAATTCTGCCCATTCAGTTGTGAATCTCAGCTCTGACAACGTTCCCTATCCGTGCTACACATAGCACAGACACTTTATACTGACAGTTTGTACTGTCTTCTCCCTGCTCTTCCAGGTGGCCACACCCTGCAGCAGGCTTTGACCCCTGGACCATGACTCTGTGTTAACTTTCATGGTCCACATTTTGGGGGTGGGGGGATTGGTCCTAAAGATAGGGAGGGATGTTTTAGGCAATTCCAAAATAAACATCAGCCCAAATTTACAAGAAAAAAGGAGAGTCCAGAGTACAAATCTGACTTTACCTAGAAGCATCTCTTCTCAAGCCACTGTCATAGCATATGTCGTATACTCACACTACACTGTGAGCACATGCATGCATTCTTCCATTCATTTATTCCTTTTGGCACTTAGTGAGCTCAAGCACAATTCCAAGCTCTAGGTTAAAAGATTTTAGAATAAAGATATTTTTTCTGCTCTTTAGATTGCTTATAATCTGGGAAGGAGTGGCAGTCCTTGAGTAATAATTTTAAAATAATAAATATGTCACTAGAGATAAGCAAAGTTTCAGGAATAACAGTGGAGAAAGTGTGAAATCTTAAGGGTGATATCCCGGGCCAATAAAAATCCTAAAATATCAAACATTTAATTCAGGGTTTTCCATAACCCATCGCATCTGCCTCTTCCAACCTTAACTCCGACCATGTTGAAGATTACCACGGAAGATGTATATCTGGCAATTGAGTTTTTATTTGGGGGAGATTTCTTTTTTTCTTCCTCAATGGATGGATTCATTTATTTATTGTATTTTTTATAGCGGGAACATTTATAGCGGTATATACAACATTGCATAAGATTTAGAGCTACAGGCTCACACCTCTTCAAAAAGTTACAGTCCCATACCCACCACAGAGGCACGCACAACCCTCCATTGTAGAACATTGTCCCTCCTCCCAACTTTACTTCTCCGTCCACCTATTTGTAGGTCTTGATAGTAACTTCTTCCTTGGGTTGACATCACACCTTGCCTGCTGTCCTCTGTATAGTATATAAAACTCAAGCCCCCAAAGATTGTTTCAAATGCCTGATCACACCACAACTGCAGTACTAGCTCACCATTCTAGACTTTTTTTTTATTGAACTTTTTAATTTTCTTATCTCTTTGTTCATTTTTGTACAATATTTGATTTCTCTATCAGGTATAGTCCCCATAAATCTCCCACCACCGTATCACCCGTGAACTGTCACCATAGTCCCTTGTGCTCTTCCTTCCTGTTTTTTTCCTCCCCCTGTGTTTCTCCCTTCCCCTCCCCTGCTGTGTGCCTCAGGTCTATAGTTTGCTTATAAGTTTTATCTTTTTATTTTTTGACACTTTGTTCAGTTTCCTTATTCCTCCTATAAATGATACCATCCAATATTTTTCTTTTTCCTTCTAGCTTATTTCACTGAGCATAATCCCCTCCAGCTCCATCTTTGTTGCTGTGAATCCCATGAGTTTACTTTTTTGATTGCTGGTAGTATTCCATTGTGTATCTATACCACATCCTCTTGAGCCATTCATCTTTTTGGAGACATTTAGGTAGTTTCTGTGTCTTAGCTATTGTAGATAGTGTTTCGCTAAACATAGTGCTCCAGGTTTCCTTTTGAATTAGTGGGTTTTTTTGTCCTTTAGGTAGATTCCTAGGAGTGGAGTTGCTGGGTCATATGGTAGATCCACTTTTAGTAATTTGAGGAACCTCCACACGGCTTTCCATAGTGGTTGAATCAATTTACATTCCCTCCAGCAGTGTAGGAGAGTTCCTTTTTCTCCACATTCCGCCAGCATTTGTTGTTGCCAGGTTTGTTTGTTTTTTTTTTAAGATGGACCATTCTCACTGGTGTGAGGTGGTATCTCATTTTGTGTTTTTAATTTGCATTTCCCTGATTATAAGTGATACTGAGCATTTTTTTCATATGCCCTTTGGCCATTTACATTTCCTCTTTCTAGAGGTATCTTTTTAGCTCTTCTGCCCATTTTTTGACTGGGTTGTTTACTTTGGTTTTTTTTTTTTTTTTGAGCTGTGTAAATTCTTTGTAGATCTTTGGTATTAGTTCCTTGTCAATTGTATGGGGTGCAGATATTTTCTGCATTTTGATTATTGAAGGAGACATCTTATAGTTAAATGCACATTAGAAAAGCCATGGCAACAGCATGGATTATCTATTAAGTCTTGTAATTAAAGATCATGAAATAAGGTTGATTTATTTGGAGAAGAATATCCGTGTTAAACAAAATCAAGTTGCTACTACCACTATGTAAAATCCCAGCTATAAAGAATCTAAATTAAGTTTACAGGTAATCTTAAATCTTATATGGTTAGATTTGGGATGCATTTTTATTTTCCTGCTTTTCCGTTGCTCTTAGGAGTTCTACCCTGTAACATTTCCCTTTTATAGGCTGTCAACATTTAAAATTAAAGTTACCATGCATTTCCTAATTACATGCCAATCTCGATAGGTTTCTGATGGATGATGAGGAAGGAAACTGTCTAAGCACTAAAATTTTTCTTGCATAATCCCCAAATGAATAACCAAATATATATTTCAGTGACTGATTATACTTTTCTCATTTGCCCATGTTTGTAGTCAAGATGTGAACAACTTACAGGAAAACAGTCTAAACTTTTGTACCAAAGAGAACTGACGTTCACACACAGTATTTCAGAACCAACCTTTGGGTGGAGTTATATTACTGCCAACGGATTTTGCTGTGGTTTACTCTAACACTCACAGTCACTTTGAACGATTAAGGTTGTTTGATCCAACATTAGAAGACTGCATTTCATGAGAACAAGAAAACATCTACCCCAGCTGTCTGGGCCAGCAGTGTGCGTCACACCACAGACAGCCTGCCCAGCCACTTCTTTCCGGTTCCTGTTTTTGTCTGAAAAATGGCAAAGTTGGGAATTAAAAATTCATTCTAAAAGCCCCTAAATATGATTCTCTGCAATCAAATGCAAACAAAACAGAAGCATACTTGGTTTTAAAATCAAATCTAAAAGTGCACACACTATTAATTCCTTTGAAAAGGAAGTTACGTAGACCTGAATATAGATAGCCGTGTAAACATAGTAGTTATTCTTTCTCCCATTTGTCTTTTTAACCTTTCTCAAAGAGCCTGAGATTATAAGCAAGCTCCAGTGTCCCTTTGTCCGAAACGTTTTCTGCAGTAACTGCACTGCTACCTTAGTGTCCTCATTTAATCTCACGCTTCACCAAATGCAATCTGACTCTGCTCTCAAGAAACTGCTTTATCAAATTTGCCAGTCTCCCAACCCCATTAGCACATTCAGGTCATCATTTTGCTCACCTTTTTGAAGTCCTCAGCACCAACTCTCTAAACACTTTTCTCTTGACTGTTAACTCTTACCTACTTCTTAGCCCTCTCTTTCCGTCTCTAGCTCTTCAATTACATGAGTGCTTAAAACATTTCTCAGGTTCCTGTCTTTGGTTCTCTTCTCTCCTCCTTCTATTCTCTTATGTGACAATCTTTTTCCACAGCTTTGTTTTTACCCTTAAAAGAACTTAAAAAAAACAAAAGCAATGAATGTCCTTTGTAATAATACAGAAAATATAGTGGACTAGCCAGTAAAAAATTAGCCGTCTTCCCCTCCTCCCATGCATTTGTTGTATGTGTGTATGTGTGTCTGTATTTACACACTTATGTGAAGAATAAACTTAGAGTTTTACAAATATTTCATTACAAAATTTGGATAGTATTAACTATTATTTTTTAAGTTATGTTTTTTCTTTAGAACAAATCCTGAATGTCTTTCCTTACTGATGTATCTGGAACTACCTAATCTTTTAGATGACTACATCGCATTCCATAATATAGACATTCCATACTTCTAAACTCCTTATGGACATATCCACATGGTTATTCTACCAGCTAATCAAACTCAGCAAGCAAAAGTCCAAAATTATAATTTTAACTCTAATCTCTTGCATATTTCTAAACTACATCCCATATCTTGGCTCATACTGTCATTATCCTTCATTATCCTTTCACACATGTATCTTGAACACTAGCACTATCATTTCCCCTAAGTTGCAGTCATAAATTTCACTGTTTATTCGAAATGTTTTCATGAGTACGCCACAGAGCTTCAGGCACTGCATATCCCAGATAGAATCTTCATTCAGTGGCATAACTCTCAAGCTAGTGATTTAAGCTAAAAACCTGGGTGTCAACTGTTTCACAATTCATATCACTACGTTTTCCCATTGCCACCTAAATAGTTCTCGATTTTATTCTATCCCGTCATAAAGTAGGATTTTGTTATCTTTCATCTGACCTGTTGCAACAGTGTCATTACCATTACCATTCTCTCCTGACTCCCATCCTCTTCCCCTCTGACCCACCCATTCACCCAGCTTTCATCAATATTTTTTCTCATCTACCCTTTACTTGAGGGTAGATCTATCAGCTGCTTGCAGTTTAAAAACTTTCCCAAAGTAATTATGCTCAGTGAAATAAGTCAGCAGGAAAAAGAAAAATATCAGATGGTCTCACTTATAGGAGGAATACAGGGAAACCAAACAGGTGATCACAAAAGGGAAAAACAAAAAAACAAAGACAAAAGTAGCAGGCAACTATAAATCAGAAACATTCAGCAGGGGAGGGAGAGGTGGGGGGATCAAGTGGAGGGATCAAGAGAAACTATGGGGACAGTTCAGGGGTGACTTGGTGGTTGTAATTTTATGAGGACTGCACCTGAGAGGAGAAATCAAATTTGTACAAAAATGAGCAATGTTGTAAAAATATAGAAATAAATTTTTTTTAAAACTTTCCCTGAGTAGAACTCATGTGCACTGTTAATGGGAATGTAGTCTGGTCCAGTCCCTATGGAAAACAGTATGGAAATGTCTCAAAATTTAAAAAATAATTCTACTTTATGATCCAGCAATCCTACTCCTAGGTATCTACACAATAGATATAAAAACACTAATAGAGAGAAATATATGTACTCCTGTGTTCATTGCAGCACTGTTTGCAGTAGCACCGGTTTCCTATTTATGGAAACCATGTAGTGCCCAAAACAGAGGAATAGATTTAAAAGACATGGTATATACACAATGGAACACCACTCAGCTATTAAAAAAAAAAAAAGGTGAAATCTTGCCGTTTGTGACGCGTGTGGAACTGGAGGAGGTTATGCTAAGTGAAATCAATCAGAAGGAGAAAAACAGATAAAGGATGATTCCACTCCTGTGGAATGTAGAGAAACAAAACAAGGGAACAGCAATAACAAAAAAATGAAACTGAAACAAATTGAAGAAAGCTACTAGGAGGCAGGAGAGCAAGAAGATAGGACTCTCACTGGACTGTGGCAGAGCATTATGGGTGTTTTGGTGGTAGATGTGATGTGTAACCTACACCTAGAGAGGTGTGAAACTATTATATACCCTCCCCCACGAATTATATGCAATATTATAAACCATTGTTACCTCAATAAAACTAGTACAATAGAAGTCAATTAAGGGCCTCCCTGGTGGCGCAGCGGTTGGGCGCTGCACTGTGGAGCTGTCGACAGCGGCGACGCGAGTTCGACGCCCGGCCGGGGAGATTCCCACATGGTGCGGCAGACCTCTCCTGCCCCGCCCGCTGCCCACCTCAACAGTGTGTTTCTGACTATCTGCCTGTTCTGCTCCCCGCTCTGTCTCTGGTGAACCCTCTCGCCGCCCCAAACCTCTGGCCTGTACCCCAGCTTGTATGCATAAATAAATAAATCTTTAAAAAAAAAAAAAAAAGAAGTCAGTTAAACCTTATTAAAAAACAAAACTGCTTTCCCTGACTTCCATTAATGCATAGAATAGCGCCTGCCCTTTAGTTTGCGATGCGAGGGCTTCGTTCCTCCACCTAGCTCTCACCAATCTCATTTCCCATTAGCTCGCCATTCCTTCGTGCAATTTATGCTCTTGCTGTACTGAAGTACTTACACACATACATGCAACAGAAGTTTCTTGAGATTTCTGTCTACTGTTACTGCTTTCCCTGTTTGAAAGGGCTTCCTGTACCCCTTCCCTTGAAAATTACTATTTATTCTTCAAAGTCTTTACCATTTTTTCTTCAATGAAGTCTCCCCTCACCCCAGACAAAATAAATTCCGTCACTCTTTAATATATATGAACATTGTAATTATTGTATCATATTTACGAGCACATTATTGCTATATATATTTATGCATATATACAATAGTACTGCATGTTATTTTATTTCTCTATGGTGTAACCTAATTACTTAACTGTCACCCCTAATTCTTTGTTAGTAAGGACTAGATATTAATTCATATTTATGTATTTCATGCCTATCACACGTAGTAAATGCCCAGCAAATTTTTATTGGGGTGAATCGATGATGTTTTTATTCCTTTTTCTCCCTCAGTATCTATATCCAAGCAATTAACATCTCTTTATAATGCCACCTTCTCAACTGGAGAGTTTCTCATTTCTTTTCATTCACACCTAAATTTAGGTAATAATGTACCATTAGTATAATACAAGAACTCATTCCCTTTCTTTCGTGCATTCATTAGCACTTTTTAAATATGTATGGTTTGGGAAATATCAAGTCACAGAAAACAACTGTGATGACAGACAGACAGACAGACAAAGTTACTAAAGTAATTTCACCACTGGTTTTTGGGCACATAATTTTCTCCTAATCTTATGTCCCCTTTTATAGTACCCCTGCTGTAATTTTCACAGTGATCATATTATCAGTACTTTTTTTGCTTAAAATCCTGTAGCTTTATACTTATTACATAATAAAGAATCACCATTTAGGCTGGTATTTAAGATTCTAAGCCTTTTTCTAAAATTGAGATAAAACACACATGTATTAGTTTCAGGTGTACACCATAATGATTTTATATTTATATAGTGAAGAGATTACCATAGTAAGTCTAGCTAACATCTGTTCCCATACATAAACTTTTTTTCTTGTGATGAAGACTATCTTTTAAGATTTACTCTTAAAGATATTAATACAGACCATGCAATACTACTAACTATATTCCCTGTGCTAACATAATATCCCATACTTATTTATAATGGAAGTTTGTAACTTCTTATCCCCTTTGCCCATTTTGCATTCACTCGCACCACCAATCTATCTCTGTATAAGTTTGGGGGTTTTTTATATCCCACATATATATGAGGTCATATGGTATTTGTCTTTCTCTGTTTGACCTATTTCATGTAGCATAATGCCCTCAAAGTTTATCCATGCAAATGGTAAGATTTCAAGATTTCATTCTTGCTCATGGCTGAAAAGTATTATTTATGTGTGTGTGTGTGTGTGTGTGTGTGTGTGTAAAATATATGTGTGTATTATATGTGTCCACTGATGGATAACGAAGATGTGATATATATGTATACTATATACAATATATACATATATAAAGAAGACATGATATATATAATATGCATGTATACACATGTAAAGGAGATGTGAGATATAGATATATATTCATTACAGCATTGCAATAGCCAAGATATGGAAACAACTTAAGTGTCTATTGACATATATATCACATCTTCTTTATCCACCAGTGGATACTTAGGTTGTTTCCGTATCTTGGCTGCTGCAATCCTGCAATGAACATGGACGCATATACATCTTTTTGAATTAGTGTTTTCTTTTTCTTCAGATGGATAACCAGAAGTGGAATTGCTAAATCTATGGTAGTCCTAAAACTCTCTGCCTTTTACAGTCTACTCCACCCCTCTCCTTTCTGGCCCTGCTCTTCACCAAAGACTAATTCAAATGCTGCCTTTTCCATGAAGTCTTCTAGGATCATTTAGGAATGATTAGTATACCATCTCTCTTGTTACATCACTAATTTGCATCCTTCTTGGTGTTATAATTATTTATGTATTCATCTATCTCTATTATTTGAGTGACACAAGAGTTAGATTTGGGAGGGTTTTTTTCCTTTTTTGGTCTCACAAAATACTAACAGGAATATAGGGGGCTTTTGAATTTGAAACGTATTTCATATTCTGTTTGAAGATTATCCCTCTTTCCTTTCATTCCATTCCTGTCTATGAGCTTTACAGAATCAGATCCCATGATGGTAAAATTGATATTTTATACAGATATAATTATTTTTTAAAATAACTTCACAAAAGTTTAACTAATTCTCTAGAAAAGATTTTGCTGCCCAGAGCTACAGTGAAATTACATAGCAACAACCCTTCATTAATGAAGAATAATTATTTTTCTGTGGTAATTTCAAATGCAGAATAGAAGTACAATAAAGCATATGTATCACACTTGCCAAAGTGAATTAATATTGCTTATTCTTTTGATTAAAAGATTAAAGATTTTTTAATCATGTCTTTGCACATTTTGCACATAATCTCCCAAATCCGGTAAGTGATAAAAACCTATCATTTATGTAAATGTTCGAAGCTTGACATTAATGAAGCCTGGATTAACTTTTATGGAGGAATGAGGAGCACAAATATGTAATCTTCTCACATGCATGCAGAGTAGGATAATTCTTTTTTTTTTCCACTTGAGAGCCCTTTACTGATACAAAAATTATTTTAAGTTGCTTTTAGATCTTTATTTGCACATTGTCCTAAATGACAGATTACTAGAAAGAGTTGCTTTAAAGCTCAAGTAGCAACATGAGGAGCTGTGGAAGAATTGTGTAGTAGAGACAAGTTTTCTGTGCTTTCAACACTAAAGATTAAATATTACTCCTTCAGGCACACTACATTATTTTAGTATTAGAAGTCAGCTTTTGTTTCAAGGTATGCATTTTTTGGAAGTACCCTTCTGTTTCCATTTTATTAAAGAAACAGTAATTTGGCTGTTATGGTGACAAGAACATGGATTTCAGAGTATGATTTTTTTTAACTTGAGTTCTGGCTCTGCCACTTACTAGTAGTATGACTTTGGGCAAGGTGCTTAGTTCTCTTAACTTCAGCTTCCTCATTAATAAAGGCTTAAAGAAATTGTTGTGAGGATTAAATTAGATAAAATATGTAAAGCATCTAGCAACACTTGTTGCTAAGGGGCAATTTGTCATCCTATCTGGCACCTACCTATCTCATATCAGATTGTGATGATTGTATAGAGAACAACATTCCTATAGTCATTTAGTTCTCTTTTAAATCACTTACAATTTACGTAATTTTAATTAGGTGAAGTATAGAAGTATGTGAAGTAGCAAGTACAAGCACCCTTTTCTGCTCCCCTGTAATTCCACTCCCCAGAGAACCACTTTTTAAATATTTAATATCTTTTCAAACTATACCTGTATATACAAAAATATTTTTAACCCATATTTATAGTGAATATATGTATTTCTGAAGCCTGTTTTCCCCTCCCCACCCAGTATTATTTTCTAGATATTTACTAGGTACTACTTCATCTTCTTTTTTAAAACTTTTCATTTGAAAACAATTTCAAATGTTTAGAAAAGTTGCAAGAATAAAAATAGTACAAAGAATATTCAAATACCCTTTTCCCAGACATATCTATTGTTAACATTTTATTCCATTTACTTTCTCTTTCTCTCTTTCATATACTTAAAACTTTTGAGAGTAAAGAACCTAATGGTCCTTTATCCTTGTAGTCTTGGTTGTGTATTTTCAGTTATCTGATTAGCACATTCAACCGTGATATAATAATTTCATCCACCTTTGGTGTTCCAGTTTTGTCCATTGGTCCAATATTTTTTTATAGCACTTTTTCTTCTCCAGTACAGAATCCAATCAGGAATTGTATAGAATTGTCATGTATCTTTAACCTCTTTCAATCTAAAACTTTTCTATAACTTTGTCTTTCATGACATTGACATTAAAATACAATTTTCCTGACCCCTTTGTATAGAATGTCCCTCATTTATATGTTTAATAAACTATGGAATAAGTATAAAAATCTATCTCTCAATTATATTTCATGTTTCAAAGACCTTCCTTTAAATCCATATTCAATATAAATATATAGGTGTGCTTTCTTCTAATTCTCTTATTATAATTTAATTTTTTAAAGTCTGCTCCATCAACTGATGAGTAAACAAATGTGGCATATTCACAAAGGGAAGAGTATCATACTATTTTATAAAACATAGCTTTAGATTATGTTTTGATATTT
The DNA here is from genome assembly GCA_004024925.1 of Scalopus aquaticus. NCBI lineage: Eukaryota > Metazoa > Chordata > Mammalia > Eulipotyphla > Talpidae > Scalopus > Scalopus aquaticus. The sequence continues at coordinate 37,072 of PVIJ01013468.1, forward strand.
TGTAGGACCATTTCCCTTCAATTCTTCACTCATAGAACTCTTGCTTCTTAGAATTTTTCTAGAAATTTTTGTATGTTTATTATACAAGATAAATATAATCATTCAAGTTCCTTATTAAAACTGTCAGGATTTTTTAATAGGCTTTATTTTTTAGGTTTATATCAAAATCAAATGGAAAGCATAGAGCTCCCACCATTCCATGCCTCTGCATATACACAACCTTACTATCTGACATCAGAGTAGTAGTTTGTTATAATCCATCAAGCTCCATTGACACTTAATATCACTTCAGTCTATAGTTCATGCTAGGGTTCACTCTTGGTGATGTATATTCTATTACTTTTGACAAGAGTATAATAACATGTATCCATCATTGAAATAACATACAAAATAGTTTTACCACCCTAAAAATCCTCTGTGCTCTGTCTTTTCATCTTTTTCTCCTCCCAACCTGACAACCACTAATAGTTTTACTGTCCATAGTTTAACTTTTTTTCGGAATGTTGCATTGTTGGAACATAGCATGTAGACTTTTCAGAGCAGCTTCTTTCACTTAGTAATATGCATAGTTTCCTCCATCATTTAATAGCTCCTTTTCTTTTAATACTAAATAATATTCCATTGTCTAGATGTACCACAGTTTCCCCTCCCCTACTAAAGAACATCTTGGTTGCTCTAGGTCTTGACAAATGTTTAAAGCTGCTATATGCACCCATGTGCAGGTTTTTATGTCGACATAAACTTTCAAGTCTCTTGGATAAATACCAAAGAGTATGATTGCTGGATAATATGGAAAATATGTTTAGTAATATAAGAAACTGCCAACCTTTTCCCAAAGTGACTCTACCATTTTGCATTTCCACCATTAATGAATGCGAGTTCTTGTTCTACATCCTTGCCAGCATTTGATGATGTCAGCATTTAGGACTGTGGCTATTCTGATAAGTGTATAGTGGACTATTAGAATTTTTATTATAGAATTTATCATCTAATTTGGAGTTAGCTCTCTCTTACTCAAATCTTCCTCTGTATTTGTCAGTGGAAATTTAGAATTTCTTCACGAAAGCCCTGTATATGTTTGTGAAATATATGTTACTTATAAATGTATGCTATCATTAATGAAATGATTTCACTTACATTATCTAAATTTCTTTTTGTCTCAATTGTTGATTTTTATTTCTTTTGCACTGATTATTGAAACTCTGATTATAGCTGGCATGCTATAATGATGATAATTTATTTCCTCCTTTCCAAATTAATACTTCTTGTATATGTGCATTCTTAAGAACTTCTCACTACACACTCTTCTTTCATCCATCTGGCATGAATTCAGCTCCTTCCTTTTTAGCTGTGCTCATGTCTATTTCCACATTCCAGACTTTTATCCAGAACTTGAGACTCATATATTTATTCATTCAACAAATATTTATTGACTCCTTACTGTGTACCAGGCCCTGATCCAGATATATCTCCTGGGATTATAAAACAACTAATTCCTATGAAGGAAAGTTCCACATATAAGAGAATAGCACAGTCATTTTGTTATTATAATGTTTAAGTTTTAAAAGATGATGCATTTATTACAAAGAACTTAAAATTCTCAATTAGCTTATACTTGTCAATTATGCCCACACTACAGTTTACCAACATCCTGGAATGTATTTTGATGCTCCCTACTGTTCTTTGATCCTGCAAGCACTTTCTACATGCTTAAATTTCAAATGTGTGGCAAAGAACTCTAAAATGTAATGTCTTATCAACAGGATGTATGGTGTTAACTGTCATTAGACTTTAAGCTAATGATCCCAAATAAATGTGATAAATCATATACTTGCATGATTTACCTTTCTAGATTTAGAAAATTGGAAGATAAGTATTTTGGTTAATCTGTAAGGAAAGTAAGTCAGCAGACCAAGATTTAGTTCCAGATCTGCTAGAATTAGTTCTATGATTTGGAGGAAGTTACAGCCCTTTTCTCCAGCTGTAAGATGAGGATAAGTGTACTTGCTTCTCTACTTCAGAGGAATGTTCAGAGAATAAATAATATATGGAAATCTCTTAAGCTACTTTTTAATTGCAGAATGTTTGGAAATGTTACCTAGTGAAAGCCCTTTTCGGTTCAAAAGGTCTCACCTAGAGTGTTCCTATAGGTAGATGTCTCTATAACAGAAATCAAAGGTTATAAAGTGCTCTATTAAAAAGTACTTATTACTATAAAGCACTTTATAATATATTCCAATAATAAAGACTAAAATGGAGAAAATTGTCTTGACTATCAGTTATTTCTTTATAATAAAGTATTAAGGGCAAATGGAACTTTCTAGAGAAAGTGCCAAGTGATATGAAAACTGTAAATAACAATATAATTTAAGGCTGTCTTAACTTTTGCCGACTTAAATGTGTTGATTATTGGGAGAAACAAAGAAAAAATTTAAATTATTTTGCTTTAAAATTTGGGATCACGGGCCCCCCTGGTGGCGCAGCGGTTGAGCACTGCGCTGTGGAGCTGTCGGCAGCGCGCAGTGCGAGTTCGAAACCCAGCTGGGGAGAATCCCACATGGTACGGCAGACCTCTCCTGCCTCGCCCGCTGCTCCCCTTAGCAGTGTATTTCTGATCTGCCTGTTCTGCTCCCCACTGTCTCTGGTGAACCCTCTCGCCACCCCATGCCTCTGGCCTGTACCCCAGCTTGTATGTACAAATAAATAAATCTTTTAAAAAAAAAGAAAAAAATTTGGGATCACTAAGTATTACACTTAGGAGATGTAAAATTTTTTATTCCAATAGATTGGATATCTATTGGAGATTAAAAAGTAAAAGAGATTAAAAAGTAAAAAGCTACGGAAAGCAAAATATTTTTGCTGTCACTGGATGCAAAGTACATCAGGATTTTGGCGTTTTATTCCCAAAATAACAAAGTAAAAAGCATTTAAGTTACTGTCACATAGAGAAATTCTTAAAGTATATAAAAATTGTAATAGTGGTTAAGCTAAATTACTTGTCTCTATCAGTGAAATGAGAACATAGAGCATATATATTTTCATCAGAAGAATTAATTAAAGCAGATAAAATACACATCACTTTGGACAAAAGTCAGTTTTTTATGTTTTTCTCTCACAACTAAGTAGACAAAAGGCTGCATTCCAACTTGGTTGTCTCATTAAAAACATTTATTTCACTTTCCTTAAAATACTTTGTGGAAAGAACACTCTTGGTAATAGTTTAATAATGATTGTCTGAAAGAGAGCTTTTTTTTTTTTTAAAGATTTATTTATTTATGCATACAAGCTGGGGTAGAGGCCAGAGGCATGGAGCGGCAAGAGGACTTACCAGAGAAAGAGTGGGGAGCGGAACAGGCGGATCTACTGAAGTACACTGCTGAGGGGAGCAGCGGGCGAGGCAGGTGAGGTGTGCTGCGCCATGTGGGAATCTCCCTGGTGTCACCGCTGCTGACAGCTCCACAGCGCAGCGCTTAACGGCTGCACCACCAGGGAGGCCCTGAAAGAGAACTTTTTTTAAAATGAATTTTATTTATTTATTTTTGTGTAGAAATGCTGAGGTATAGGCCAGGGATTGGGGGGTAAGAGGATTCACCAAAGACAGAGAAGAACAGGGGGATCTACTAAAATACACTGTGGAGAGGAGCAGTGGGTAAGACAGGTGTGGTCTGCTGCACCATGTAGGTTAGCTCCCTGGCCAGGGATCAAGCTCAGCCATGGGAGTGGTAGCACTGAGACTTAACCCCTAAGTCACCTGGGAGACTCAAGAGGACTTTGATTATATTCATAAAGAGAAACAAGAGGTACAAGTTTAAGGCGTAATGTAAAAATTAAACAAAAAGCTGCTCTCTGAGAGCACTGGAGAATGTAGGGCATTTAGTCAGAAAAAAAAGCGTTGGTTAAGCACCTATTAGAAGCTTAACACATTACATGTTTTTTTTAAAAACAGAAGAAAGGCAAAAAAAATCTGTAGCTTAATTACTGGTTTTCAAATTTCTTGGCTCATGTAAAATTCCCCTTTAGTATTTTTCTTCTTCACTAACAATTTACAAATGCAATCAGTTATTAGCAAATCTACCCTAAAATACTTAAAATTATTCCTATTTTTTTATACAGTTTACTAAAATCTATTCTCATATCTTAGGGGCAAAACAAAGCAGTGAATCTTTATTGCTTCTTAAAATGGTTTTCAGAGAAATAAACTCTTGGAAGTTCCTTTACTATCTTTTTCTTTTCAGATAAAGTACATCCTGTCTGAAGCAGACACGACACTAGCAAACTAAAAGCAAGAGTTTCATGGTAACTGAATTTAAAAGTAATTATATTAAAAAGGTATTCTGAAAATATCAAATGATAGGCTTTAGTATAATAGAACAAGAAGCCACAGTCACTTTTAAATATGTGTTAAGCAGAAAGCTGTGGTTCTTGCTATTGGTCAGTGTGGGAGGATTAGAAATGCTTAGACTTTCAATAAGTCAAATCTTAGAACTGATGAGTGCAATTATTTTTGACCTGGTAAATCAATTTGTAGAACAGTTGTATGATTTAAAAAAAAAAATTTATGTCGTTTTAAAGAAATTGTCGGTCTATGTATTAAGCTTTGGGGGAAGGAGTAGGTTGCTGAAATTGAATAAGGCTTGGTCCCTTTGGTGCTATTTTCCCTAAAAATCAGACAACTCAGGGAGCATCATATCAAGAATTCTGGAATAGTTTTTCGTAGAATGGAGTAGAGGCTTTCTTCCAGGCATCAACTTCTCACAGACCTGTGAGAATAAAACTTTTCCCATCAGTGGAAGTGTTTTTTGGTTGGTTGGTTGGTTTTGTTTTGTTTTACTTGAAGGGGGGCGCCCTGGTGGCCTAGGGGTTAAGTCTCAGCACTATCCCCACTGCAGCTGGGATTCAATCCCCGGCCGGGGAGCTGACCCACCTATGACACAGCAGACCTCTCCTGTCTCACCAGCTGCTCCCCTCAGCAGTGTATTTCAGTAAACCCACCTATTCTGCTCCCCACTCTGCCTCTGATGAATCCTCTCACTCCCCATACCTCTGGCCTACACGCCAGTTCTTCTACACAAAAACAAAATTTTTCCAGAAAAAAAGAAATGTTTATTGAAATAACATTGGTTATGACATTATATATGCTTCAAGTCTACAACTTTAGAAATCAGCATCTGTGTATACTGCATTAGGTTCACCACTCAAAGTCTAATTCCATCTTTCACCAGACAATTGGCCAGTTTTGCCTGATTTACCATCTCTCTCTTCCCCCATCCCTTCTGCTAACTACTATTTTGTTCATCTCATCTACAAGTTTGTCTTTATTCTATTTGTTCACACTTTTATCTTTCTCCATATACAAGAGGAGTTATAGGATATTTGTCCTTCTGCAGGTGACTTATTTCACTTAGCATAATATTCCAACAAAGAAGTATTTTTATGGTCACTGCAGAGGAAATAGAGCAGTGGCATCCGCAGATAGAGAAAACTACTGTAAAAGTAAAACGGGCAGAAGAGAACGGTGCCACCATTTGCTGCCCACACTAGAAAGCTGAGCAAAAGTCATGCCTTATTCCTCCTCTTCCTTCACTCTCTGTATCCAGATACTCAACCAGTCCAAATTGTTCCTACTCAGTACTTCTCTTTTTCTACTTCCCTGCATTGATTAGGCCACCATTATATTTCATTTTATTCTGTAATAGTTTCCTGGATATAGCCACTCTTGCACTCATCCAGTCCTTTTGCCATGTCACAACTAATGGCGAATCTCCTGCTTATAAAACCCCCCATTGCTTTTGGGATAAAGTCCACACCTCCTCTAGTAGCTTAAGAGGCTCTTCACGATTGAACCTTTCTCCCAACAAATGCCTCACTAGTTTCACCTCTTTACTCTCCAAATTACTGAAATTTCACTCCCCTGAACAAGCAGTGGTCTTCCTTTTGGATCTTTGCACCTAGCCTGCATGATCTGTCCCCTGCTTGCCTCCTTAGTGTCATCTAACATCACCGTCCCCTGACTGTCCCATCACTGCACATTGGTCTTGAATGCCTCTGGCATGTTCAGTCCCAGGGCTGCTTGTGCTTTCACTGGCTTGAAAGCTCTTCCCCAGTTATGAAGTGTGTGTGATTCTGCCATGTTATACTCATGAATGCAATGGGAAACTGAAATGAGGAAGAATACATACATACTTTAAGCATACCTTGAAACACAGATTCAAGGGCCTCCCTGGTAGTGAAACAGGTTATAAGTCTCAGCCTACGAAGCTATCCGCAGCCACTGCAGCACAAGTTCGGTCCCTGGCCAGGGAGATTCCACATGGCACAGCAGACCTCTCCTGCCTCGCCTGCTGCTCCCCGCAGCAATGTACTTCAGTCGTTCCGCCTGTTCTGCTCCCCGCTCTATCTCTGGTGACTCCTTTCACCACCCACCCCCACCTCTGGCCTACACCCAGTTCTTGTATGCATAAATAAATAAATCTTTTAAAAAAAAGAAATACGGATTCAAGAGTTTGAAGTTCTAAGAAACCACAGTTGGAGACTAATAGTATCTAAACCACTGAAAAACAACAATATAGTGACTCTTCTGGAACAGAACTGGGGAAAACTAAGAGGACCAGATGGAATCTAAACAGACCTTTGGGAAGTGCCAGTGGTTGTGAGAGTTCCAGAGGATGAACAGTTCATGGTTCCCAAGCTGAGCATGTTTCCAGACCAGTGGGGGAAAGACAGATATGCCCCACCCCCTAGGAGACGCGTACAGTAAGAACCACTGATTATTGAGCTTCTACTGTGGCTTGTTCTGCTGTATTATCTCTGGTCTTGTATTTCCAACCACATATTGTGTATCGCCACTTGGGTATCCCACAGACATCTCAAACTCTACCTCTCTAGAAGAGAATTCGTCATCTTCTCCACAAAACCTGCTTTCCCAGTGTTCTCTCTCCCAAGGGTAACACTATCCACTCGGATACCAAGTAAGAGACCTAGATGTTATCCTTTGTCCTTTATACTCTTCTTACCCTCTCCTGTCGATGACACTTTCTCAACTACTTAATGATGCCCAAATTAATCTACTTCTCTTCCTTCTTACTGCTTCTTCTTAGATATAGACTATACTTGTCTCCTTACAATAGCAGTTCCCTAACTAGTTTCCCTGCTTCACTCCACTCTTACTTTATTCATTCTCCATATAGCAGCCATAGTGCTGTTTGCAAGTTCAAATCTGATTATGTCATTTGTTCTGTTTAAGACCCTATAGTGATTTTTCGTTCAGTCAGGGTAAGCACTTGGTAAATATTTGCTGAATGAATTATCTCCTTGACTTGGAAGGAAAACATTAAGATAACTTTAGTTTTCCATTTATCAGGTAAGGGAATGAAAGCTCAAGTGGGGAAATAGGGTCACAGTCAAATGGCCAAATTTGTCTGGCTCCTGAAGCTGGGCTGTGTCCGTGTCACACTGCCCGTACACACTGTCACGGGTTCTATTAGCAGATGGCCTTTTCAGGTAGACAGTAACATGATGATTACCTAATGTGTTTACGCCAGTCACCACAAGTAAACAGTCTCTGATTCTTACAACAGTAATTGCTTTAAAGACTTACCTTGTACTACAGCAAAAGTGTGATTAACCAGAAACTTCCATTAAGCACATATTATTTTGAGAGCACACAGAGTAAAGACACTGTAAACTTTTAGGCAAAATAGGCATGTTTTGCAAAACAATGAAGCTAGACTACTACCTCACACCCTGCACAAAAGTCAACTCAAAATGGATAAAAGACCTGGATGTAAGACCTGAAACCATAAAATGTATAGAAGAAAATATAGGCAAAACTCTACATGACATACATCTCAGCAAAATCTTGAAAGACACATCCCTCAAAGTGAAGGAAGTGAAAGACAATATAAACAGATGGGAT
>PVIJ01013469.1:0-44968 GCA_004024925.1 Scalopus aquaticus
AAAAAAAAAAAAAAAAAAAAAAAAAAAAAAAAAAAAGGAGGAGCTCACCCTGAGGGCAGGTGAAGGGAGGAGGACAGGTGCCCGTCCTCTCCAGCCTCCAGGAACAAACTGGCACTGGGCCTGAAGCTGGAGAGCAGGGAAGTCCTTTGCCTGTGGAGAGAACTGTCCGCTTAGTCTGCCAGTCAATCATCAAACAATGCTGCTGGGACTCTGGCCTCTCTGTGCCTGGGGATGCCCGGCAGCATTGGCTTTGTTTCACATATTAATTTTTCAATCTGATAAAAGCTGTTTGTCTCCCAGCCACTTCTCTGCCCTGTTGGAAAGAGGCACATCCTGAGTCCTGACTGACCCTCAGAGGAACAAATGCTGTTAAAAAATCATCAGCCTTCAAATGAGGCCCAGGGCACCAGGTAGGTGCTGGCCACCTAGCTCTGAGTCTGTGTCAATTGCAGGCGGAGGCCCCAGCCCCACACAGGGTGGTTGACATCCTGTGTTCTCCTAGCTCCCTGCTAGGAGACCCAGCAGTCTCCAAGATCTGCCTCTCCTCACCCCAGCCCTTTGCAGGAGCGTTCACATCCTTGAGCTGCACACTGCCTCCATCCCTATCCCTACTGCACCAGCCTCTCTCATTCACGCACCCTCTACTTGGTTCACTTGATACCCATAAGCACCAGGACCTTCCTGCGCACCCACACCCAAGCTCAGCCCTGATTACCAGACTGAAAGATGTACTTCCTGCTTTTGAGGCGCTCAGAGTAGTGGGGGCTGGGGGGGCATTGTGGGAGTCAACAGGTTTATGGATGGACTGTTTCAGAAAGCTGTGGTAAAGGGTAGAATGAGGTGACGTTGGGCTGTAGGAGAAGAAGGGGGGGCAGCAGAAGACATCCCAGGGCAGGGGGGTATGTGAGTTCAGCCTCAGAGGATGAATAAGAGTGAGCCTTCTGGACTTTTCCTGTTTCTACTTATTGAAATTCTACTTAATCAATAAGACCCAGCTTTAAAATGTCTCCCTGATCCCTTAACCCTAATTAGTGCCAGTTTGCCCTACAACGCACACACTCATTCCCCTACTACACATGCTTCTACTCTTATTAGTGCCCCGTAAATGGTGCTTGCAAGGCCCTCTGGGCACACTGACTGCACAGCACACTGCTCAGGGGCACCATCCCGAGGTGACAACAGTGGCTCCTGGAGTTCTGCAGTGCACAGCCTGTGCAACAGTACATGGTAACCCTGGGGTCATGGCTGATTTTTCTCAGCATCTGCCCTACCAGCATTCCTGTTGCAGAATACCAGGTTAGACTTCACTTTGACCATTTTATTGTCCTCCACTCTGTTCCACATTATCCAACAGGCTGCTCACCTTCCTGCCTTTATACCTGATCTCAACTTTCAGTGGTCTCTGCTGATATGGCTAATCATGTTTAAACTGATGACCGCAATAGTCCTGCCCAATTCTTGTCCACAGGATTCTCCTTTGAGCATGATTTAAAGAAATATATTGATTCCCAAAATCAGAAAGTTGGCCTGTGTGTGTGGAGTGTAAATGCAATAGAGGGGTAACATCACTGGCCATCCACTGCATGCCCACCACCGTGCTAGCTGCTTCCCATAGCCAGATACAGATTGTTTTAAGGGAGAAAAGAACATGATGTCTGCTCCAGCGTTGAGAATTGAATGGAAGGACTGAATTGCCTCCAGCAAGACTAGAGGCATTTATTGAATGCACATGTTGAATACAGATAGGCAGCTACACATACAACACATCCCGTGCTCCATCTTCTCCTTCCATAAAACCCCCTCTCAAAGTAGAGTGTCCTCTGGTCCATGAGAATAATGGTTACAAGTGTAACCTGAACCAGGCACCTGTGGGCTTGAGCCTGTCTTCCTAATTGTGGAGCTGGAGTCAGTCATTGAACCTCTCTAGACCTCAGTGTCCTCATCGCTGTGATGGGGTAGCGCCAGAAGCACATTGAAGCCTCGCAAGGATTTATGGGGCTTCCCTCTGCCAAGGGTTTCACATGCTACCTGTCCCACGTTAAACAACACACATTGGCTATTTGTGTTAATTACCATCACCCTTCAGACACCAGCTTCTCATGTCGCTGAGGTCTCCATGCCGGCGTGGGGTGCAGCAGTGGTGAGCGTGAGTGCTGGCAGGAGCTGCAGCAGCCCCATTCTCACACCTTCCCCTTGGATGGGAGTCAGGGAAAAAAAAAAAAGTGGCCTGTGCCAGCTATCTGGGAAAGTTCTAGCTGGGACACTGGTTCTGCCAGGTCCACTTTCATGGAACCACTGTCACAGCACTGAGGGAGGAGAACTAAGTCAGGAGTGTTCCTCTCCCCCGACAAGAGTGCCAAGAGGCTGAACAGACTGATGTTTTGCAAATGGTTCGAGATGATCGGGAGAAATTCCCTATATAAATACAACTCCCTAATGGATTCACTGCACCAGGAGAGATGTCGTTCAACTGCCTATTTAACAAAGCTGTTTAAAGAGGGAGACAGTAGGGATCATGTTTTATGTATTAGCTGTGAAAAATTCTCTTTAAAATTTGTCTCAGTCATCTAAATGCTAGAGTTCCAATAAAACATCAAGTTTTGTGATATATGTTTTGCAAGCGTACACACACCCTCACAGCTTTCTCCTGCTTTACCCCATCCCCCGCCCCATCCCTAGTCAAATCCTCAAGAGATACATTTAATCCTCTCCCATCCCCAAAATGTTCTAAGGCAAATATGCAATATCATTTTTCATGTGTGCATTAATAATTTAAGCTTCGTACCAAGTTTTCAAACTGGATGGGCTTGCTAGACCAACGTGGAAATGTCTGGGTCAAATACGCTTTAAAGAAAAATTCCTTTAATTAGTTTCTTTTGAACACCACACAAAGGCCTGGCTTGATAGTTAGGCAATTTATTGCCATCTTGACATTGCTTCGTGTTTATCAGTTAAATGATTCTGTTGCGCTGGAAATAGGACATCTCGGCTCCAAAGGACTTTGCAGGCTTGTGTATTTGCTATTCCGCTCCTTGCCTGCTCCTAGAAGGCTCTGCAAATTGTTCTCTCTGGTTTGAAAGCAGGGAGCAGACTGGCCTGGAGATCAAAGCAGTTTGGCCAAGGTCACACACAGTGGGGAGCCAGAGTTAGAACTCAAATCTCCCTATGTGATCTTAGCTGGTTGCTCCATCACCCCAGTCTGAGTTTTCTTATCTCTGAAATGGGAATAATGATGAGAGCACCTTGATAGGACTGACATGGGCATAAAATGAGATCATGAATGTCAAGTGTAAATGTCATGTCGTAAATAAGCAATAAATTTTAACAATTATAGTGATTATTAGCCTACTCCCAAGATGTTGCTCTCCCCACTCCTAAAGTTCTAGCATTAAAATCCTCTCCAATGCCTTGATGTGGGAGAAACCTGACTATGTTTTAAAGGGGCAGACAAGGCTCCAACAGCCTCATCCTCCAGCCCAGCACTTCTCAACAGTTAGTGTACACACACGTTTCCCAAATATCTTGCTAAATGCAAACCCTCACTTTCAGTAGGTATTGAGAGGGTCCTGAGCTTCAACATTTCTAACAGGCTCCCAGGTGATGATCATGATGGAGGTCCATGGACCACCCTTTGAGTAACAAAGTTAGCTCCCAGAGTAACCATTTATTCCTAGAAAAGGTACATGAGGTGGGAGGGCAGGGGAAAGGAAAGAGGGGCACTGGTCTTTTTTCCTTCCTCTCTTCCTCCCTTCCTTTCCTCTTTTCCTTCCTCTTTTCCTCCCAACCTTCCTCCTTCCCTCTCTTCTTTCCTCTCTCCTCCTTTCCTTCTTTTAATTAGTTTCCTTTTTATCCTCCTTTCTCTTTCTTCTGGCCTTAAGTGTTGCTTTAAGATCAGAACTGAAGGCCTCCCTGGTGGCCTAGGGGTTAAGTCTCAGCACTATCACCACTGAGGCCTCAGTTTGATCCCTGTCCAGGGAGCTGACCCACAAATGATGCAGCAGCCCTCTCCTATCTCGCTCACTGCTCCCCTTAGCAGTGTACTTCAATCCATCTGCCTGTTTTACTCCCCACTCTGTCTCTGGTGAATCCTCTTACACCCCCACCCTGCACCTCTGGCCTACACCCCAGTTCTTCTTCGCAAAAATAAATAAAATAAGTCTTTAAAAATAACAAAATAAATTATATATGTATACACGCGCGCACACACACACACACACACACACACACACACACACACACATATAAAGATCAGAACTGCACTGGGCCTCCACCGTCCAAAGAAAGAGGATCTGAGAAATAGCCTAAGCCAGGACAATCCAGTTTAGGCCTCTTCACTTTGTCTTTCAACAAACATGAATTCAGGGCATACTATGTGCCAGATGCTACTCACCAAGAAAAGTCCAAAGAAACAAAATTCTTTTCTAAACCAAAAGCATTTTTGCCAGTGAACGACATCTTGATGGCTGGAAGGCTCTGGGTCAGGTCTTTACGTCATCATCTTCCAAAACTTGGGACCAATAAGGGGATAACCACAAAGGGCACAGTGGTGGTTATTTCCATAGCCACTGTTTTCAGATGATCAAGAAGTAAGGGAGCTGCAGCCTGTTTCCAAGAATTGGGAGGGCCAGGCGAGAAGGGGAGACTTAATGACATTGACCCAGACAGCACTGTCTGATAGGAAAGGCGCGTACCAGGAATATGGGCCTCCAGCCCCCCTCCCGGCTCCCCCCCTCCTTGCTGGGGAGGCTGGGACTCCCAGAACCATTTCCTCATCTGTGACAGGGTGGTGAGAGCACGTCCCTCCTAGGGATGCTGAGAGGGATGCGGGATAGCCTTTGTGCCCATGGTAGGGCATGGCGCATCCTTCTCCCCCATGTCTGTGCTCTCCCTTCCCCATCCACTGTGGGGAGCTGGGATTTAGTCTGCAAGTGACCTCTTGAACAGCACTGAATCATAGGGGGCTGGTTCTTTTGTTTTATTTCCCACCCCAAGCCTGTCTACTCAATAATTCAATTCAACAAGCCCGTTTAAGCCTTACCTCTTTCTAAGGGCTATACTGGGTACTGGAGGGGACAGAAAAATAAAGATGAATAAAGTTGGTTCCTGCTCTCAAGGAACTTCTTGTCTTGCCAGCAAGGAAGCCAGACACCCTGCTTCCCAGATGTGGGCAAGGGTGGCCACCATCAGAATCATCAGTGGGTATAGTAGAGACTAAGACTCAGTTCTACTTGCTTTAGAAAGGGGGTTAAATTTCTCATATTTCTATTAAGGGACGGGGGTGGGGCACAGAGAAGAGCAAGAATTCTGAATGGTATCTGAGCAAAAAGCCAAAGTACCAAAGATATATGAGCATGTGCCTTGAAATATACTCACCACATATCAAACTCTGATGTCAGGTAAATTGAGATCAATGATAAAATTAAGGCACCCATATAGTCCAGATTTTGGGTGGCCACTCCTGCTTCAAATATCCCATATTTTGTCAACGCAGGTATCCTGACTTGGGGCTGGGACAATGTGGTCACCATAGCGATTCTGGGACGTAGACATCCTCTGGTTCTTTGGGAGCACCTGGCACAGTGTAGCATGAATGCCGGTGGGTCTCCGGGTCTAGGCAGGAAGCTTCTGGAAGGATGGGCCTGGAATTTTTGTCAGCAGAGGTTCTGTGCTCAGGGACTAGACACAGTGGCTGCTTACACCAAATACCCAAAAACCCATTGCATCTTGAATTGGTGAGTGACTGGATAAGGGAGGAAGGTAGGGAGGAAGGCACGGAGGGAGGAAGAGATGAAAGAGAATGAGAGAGGCATAGATCCTTTGCACCTGGGAGGAATTGCTCCTTTGAGGAGGTGGGAGTTGTGTCAGTTTATTATGATGATAATAAAGTCTGACTTATTCTGGCAGGTTCCCAAACCTCTGCCTTTCTCCTCCTCCCCAATGCCTCCCCCGGTTAATGATTAACAAGATCATGATCGCAATGCCTTCTGTGTGAGTCCAGAACAGTCAGCGCTGCTGGAGAGAAAAAGGCATTTAGAAACACCTGCAGCTCTCAATCTGTACTCACAGCCTGCAGTGCAGGGAGATTTGTTCAGCAAGGGGGCCGCTCGGGGTTAGCATTGCAGGCCCAGTGCTGCCCTCTGTGACTATAAGCACGTCACGACCCACTCCTCCTCTGAGTCTTAGTGCTCCCCTGTAAAATGGGCACTTGCCATGTGATCAGTGGGCTTCAAACTTTGCTCCCTGCAGTGATAAGTGGTTCACAGAGGTGGCCAGAAAGGAGAGACTGAGGCAGAGAAAAGCCGAGCCCCAGCCTCACCATCATCAGAACAGCTCAGCTTTTATCTATCTATAGACCGGCCTCTGCATAAACTTTCCCTTTGAAGAAAGGGTTTTGAAGTTAAAAATAAACTGAGAATTACTGGATTGGATGTCCTCTGAGGTTTCTTTCGGCTTTGACATTCTACTTCCCATCCTTGAATCTATTTCTTGAGTGTCTACTGCAAAGTAGGCACATGCTGACCAGTAGGGATGGAGTGGCTGGTCCAGATCCTACATCTCAGGATCTCTGTCTTGGGTGGGGAAGATGCAACCCCATCCTTACATGGCATCTCCTTAAAAGCATCAACTGGGAAGTACTTAGATGGTATCCAAACCATGTCTAAGAGCTGCTGTCCAAAAGGGAGAGGACAAGCTTAGAGACCAAAGCATGGAAATGCTCTGACCTCCACCCTTCGCCCCAGGATTCAGCCCTGCAGGTTTAAAGACATAGGGCACAGGTGCCTGCCCCACACGAGTGCAGATAAGTCTTCACGACCCTGTGACCTGAGTATTCCTGTGCAGATCAGCATCCTTATCCCTCTTGTGCAGGTGAGAAAACTGAGGCTCAGGACAGTGGGGTGACTTGCTCAAGTTCCCATCACTGAGGCTGCCTCCTCTTGGCCTCTACTTGACCCTCTGGTGTCAAGGTCCCCTCCATCTGCTCTCTTTGGCTCTTCTGTGAGGTGTAAAGGGAGCAGCCATATATCCAGGGTAAAGCAGAGTGTCACCAAAAGCTCAGCATCTCACTAAAGCCAGCAATGTGGCAGCAGCAGATATCAGAGAGGGAAAATGAAAATAGACAGAAAGGAAGGAAGTCCCACCAGCCCTGCTTCCCTATTGCTGCCTCTTTCTTGCTTTGGAAAGTGGAAACATTCACCAAGAAAGGTGGCATTTCTTCCATAATGTGAACTGGTGAGAGGGATGAGGTCCTCATTTTCTGTCCATGGCCCATGCAGAAGATCCCCCAAAAGGATGGTTTTGAAAAGCTTGTTGGTCCTCCTAGCAATGGTAAAACAGTAGGAATCAAATTCTAACTCTGCCTCCTTCACTTACTAGCAATTAGACCATAAGTAATGCATTTATCTCTCTCTGAATCTCAGCTTTTTTTCTTCTATAAAATCAAAACAACAAAACATTACAGATTTTTTTCTTTTTCAGGATTGGCATCTAATTTTTTAAATTTAATTATTGTATTATCCTAAGTTATACATGTTCATAGTTTAAGCCTCAAGTCATTATACTAGAAATTATGAAAAACAGCAGCTCCTGCCCCATTTCTTACCTCCCATTTCCTACCTACTGTGAAAAAGGCTTTCAATTTTTTAACAGTTTCATTGAGATGCAATTCACATACCATACAATTCACCCATTTAAAATGTTCACATCAATGACTCTTAGTATATTCACAGACTTGTGCATTCATCACCACCATTCACTTTGGAACATTTTAATTACACCACCAAAATCCCATATTCCTTAGCCGTCAACCCCATCTCCCCATCCAGCCCTAGGCAATCATTGATATACTTTCAGTCTCCACAGAGTTGAATGTTCTAGACATTTCATGGAATCACACAATATACGGTCTTTTATGAGTGACTTCTTTCATTTAACATAATGTTTTCAAGGTTCAACATATATCAATATGTCATTCATTTTTTATGGCCTAATAATATTCCACTGTGTGGATATACCACATTTTACTTATCTCTTCATCAGGTTATGGGTATTTGGGTTGTTTCTACTTTTTAACAATTGTAATAATGCTGTGTGAACATTTGTACACAAGTCTTTGTGTGGGTATATTCTCCTTTTTCTTGGGTACATACTTAGGAGTGGAATTGCTGCATTATAAAGTAACTCTATGTGTAGCCATTTGAGGAACTACCAGACTATTTTCCAAAAATGTCTATACCATTTCACTTTTCAATCCCACCAGCAGTGTATGAGGCACAAAGTGTTATGAGGTTTAACTGAGATTATGTGTATAAAATACCTAGTTTGGTATATGGCATGTAGTAGAAAAAAAGAGTAGTTCCCCTTTCCCTTTTCTTTATTAAAATGCCTTGGACCCTTGGACTGTTCCTCAGTCCACCCTACTGAACTTGTTCTGAATTCAGTACAGTATGCCTATCCCCAATTTTTGCCACATTTGTGTTGATGGTTGCTCCAACCAAATTCACCCCATGCACTGAGGGGGCATTCTGGGAATTCTACACAACATCTCACTTGCTCATCCCCCCACTGGGGTTACAACTCTATTATGTGTGTGCTGCCCAGCATTCAATACCCGTTTAGGTATAGAATTCCAGGCCTGACTATGGGAGTCTCCCATGAACATAATAGAAGGCTGTGAATAGCCTAAGATAAGAGGACTTGCAAGATGTGTGAAGTCAATACCAGCAGGAGAACAATGGGATGGGAAGTTTGTCCCAGGACAGTCTTTCCTGACTTTGTTATCTCTGCACATCTGGCCAGATGCCCACTGTAGCTCACTCCAAGTCTCTTTGAAAATCTGCTTCGTGGTAACTGAGTTTCTTATGATTGAAAGTTATAAAGGCCCATTTCAAGATAACTGAAGTCAAAGGAAGATTCGTTGGCTCATTTAAAGAAAAGCCTGGATAGGATTATGTCCCCATCTTAAATGAGGTCACCAGGTTAGCACTCCTTCTAGTATATAAATATGTGTGACTCTGTCTGCAGCCCTTCCCTACTAGACTTGGGCTTCTCCATGGGGGCAGTATAGGTGGGAGAGAGAAGTGGGGGTAGGAGTCATGCCTCACATATATCTAGGCCTAAATATGTCAGGTTGGTTATCTCAGGAGGCAGGGGAAGAGTCTCCTCCCCTATTGTTTGTATATCAAGACCCAGACAGCAGGCCAGCTTGGGCCATGGGCCCTCCTGTTGGCTATTCTCTGTCTATGACCACCCTGAGTTTCAGGTGCAGTCATAATGCTGGGATTGGCCATCCTACCACTACCTAGAGCGGGAAACAGGAAAGATTCCAAAGGGAAGATGGGGAGCTATCTCATCCAGAAGGGGATTTTGAATAGATAAACCCAATAGGGCAACTTTTCAACCTTCTCAATTGACACCACAGACCTCCCAGTGTGCAGCTCACAAGAATTTCACATCCTGTCTCCTTACAATCACAGCGCCCACTACTGGCTGCCCGGGACCTGATCAGATCCCTCCCAGGTTTTCTCTAGTCCTTACAACATTGCTGTCATTGGGTGTTAGCACTCCTATTTTACAAAGGATTTAAGGTTCAGAGAGGTCAAGTCAGTTGTCCAAACTCACACAGCTAGAAAGTGGCTGAGCTGAGATACAAGCTCTAAGTCAAAATTGTATGTTTTTTTTGCCTGTTTCCTCTCCTTGGTGGAAACCCCACAGCCAGCTGGCATTCGTGCTTTCACTGCTGGCACAGGTGTGTTCTCTTCACTTTCTGACAATGACTGAAGGCTTTCAGAGGAGGCTGCTCTGCCTCTCTCCATTTCCCATCATCCTTGGGCAGGCTAGCTCCCACCAGAGGAGGCTGGGACATTCATTACAAGGCTAACAAGCCTGTGCATCTGTCATTCAGTCACAGCACCTGAGCAAGCTTTGAAGACTGGCGCAGCGGGGCTGTCTCCTGCCAAGCAGGAGCGGCAGGAGGTGCTTCAGTGTGGGTAGACATTGTCTAGTGCAGCAGCAGCACACTCAGGCAGAGGGGTCTCATCCTGGATGGCCTCGGCCACTGGTGGCCATGTGCTCGGACTGTGCTAACCGAATGACAGCTTGTGAGGCGAGGAATTCATGTTCTACTTCTGAGTGTCAACCTGCAATATAGCATGTGGGTTCTAGAGCCAGACAGCCTGGTTTTGAATCCAGCCTTTCCCATTTATGAGCTCTATGAACAACCAGAAAGTTATTTAACTCTCTGTGTTGTGGTTGCCATATCTCTAATATCACCATCAAGGTGCTGTCAGGACAGAATAGTAGAATAATACTGGTAAAATATTTTAAATGGTGTTCAATAAATGCCAACCATCACTATTCCAATGGCTCTTGACCAAGGAGACCAGGAGGAGAGAGGAGGGAGGGAGGCCTCTCGTGCTCCAGGGGAGAATGATGAGATCACCTCCCCCAGGGTCAGCTGTGGTCATCTCAGCCCTCCCAGCTCTGTCCCCAAGACATCCAGTGACCTTGGATAGTTTGGTTCAATCCAAAGGTAATAACACCTGTCCTTTGTGTGGGTGACAGCAGTGACACAATCATGTCAACTCTGAATGATGTCAGCATTCATGAAGAGGTCCTGGGTGGGTCACCAGGAGAGTGGAGACATGAGGAAAGTAAGCAGAACATTTGGGAGACCTAAGAAGATGGGAAACCCAAGACTGAGCTCTGGCATAGGGGTCATTTTCACTTCACAGTCATTGTCACCATCATCATCTGGAACATTGGTACTAAATGTCAATTGCACACAGCAATTGATGAGGCTATTTGTAGATAATTGTGTGATCCTTGCCTGTGGGTTCTCTAAACCATGGTTCTCAACAGGGGATGATTTTGCACCCTAGGAACATCTGTTGATGTCTAAAGATGCTTTTAGTTTTCACAACCTGGAGGGAGGGGTGGTTGTCACAGCTAGTGAGTAAAGACCAGGGATGCTGTCAAACTCCATGCAATGCATGGGGGGCGAGGGGAGGGTCCCCTATCAAAGTCACCAGTCCAAAATAACAACAGGGCCAATGTTGAGACTCTGATATTGAAAGTGTGACTCAAGGGCCTCCCTGGTAGCTCGAGGGGTTAAGTCGCAGCACTATGAAGCTGTTGGCAGCCACTGCAGCACGAGTTCGATCCCCGACCAGGGTGCTAACCCACATTGTTCAGCAGACCTCTCCTGTCTGGCCTGCTGCTCCCCTCAGCAGTATATTTCAGTCGATCCGCCTGTTCTGCTCCCCACTCTGTCTCTGGTGAATCCCCTACTCCTCCCCTCTCCACACCTCTGACCTACACCCCAGGTCTTGTATGCATAAATAAATCTTAAAAAAAAAGAAAAAAAAAGTGTGACTCAAAACCAGCATCATTTGGGAGCTTGCTTTTCAGGCTTGTTCAATAAGATCCTGTGTACACATTAAAGTTTGGAAAACGTGATCGAAAAGAAAAAGAAGATGCATAGATAATATAATAGCCATCAAAGCAAACTATTAGCCAGATAGGCCAAATTCAGGCATATAGGCTGGGGGATAAGAGAAATGGGTTAACAGTAGTTGGTGGAAGGCCAAAGGGATTGGTGGAATTAAGATTTGTTGAATATACAATATTTGTGAGCCTAGATGCTTTTCATAGGTTATCTCATTTATCTCCAAAATAACCTAGAGGGTAGACTGCTAATGCTTACATGAGCAAAGTCTGTAGAGATCGTGCCAAATCATGGTCTCTCTATGTAGATATATGTAAGTTCTCCGAAATCTTCCATCTTAACTGGACTACATAAAGAATGTAATTTCAGGGCCTCCCCGGTGGCGCAGCGGTTGAGCGCTGCGCTTCGGAGCTGTTGGCAGCGGCGGTTCGAGTTCGACGCCCTGCCGGGGAGAATCCCACATGGCGCGGCAGACCTCTCCTGCCTCGCCCGCTGCTCCGCTCAGCAGTGTGTTTCTGATCTGCCTGTTCTGCTCCCTGCTCTGTCTCTGGTGAACCCTCTCGCCGCCCCACGCCTCTGGCCTGTGCCCCAACTTGTATGTATAAATAAAAAAAAAAAAAAAAAAAAAAAAAAAGCACACCTTAAAAAAAAAAAAAAAAAAGAATGTAATTTCATACATGTAATTTACATGCAAGCATGTAAAACCTTATTGACACAAGGTATTTAATATTAAGTTGTAGTTTCTCACTCAAGTAAAGGGACATCGTTTTTATATGTGCAAAGAATGCAATTTTTTGTTTGTGTTAAAAGATCAATAAACATCTTGTTCAGCCTTCAACAAAAGTTGTGTGAATTCTCTATAATACACATTTGCTTTTATTAAGAAGACATAGTTAAGGTTAACAAAAAATTTTAGTAATGTTGAGTCTTTTGGGTCCAAAAGTTCAATGTTGGCTGTACATGGATATAACAATAATATCTACCATTTATGAAACACCTCTGTTTGCAAAATGCTTTATCTCAACATCTGTGATCTGCCACACAAATGCTGTTCATCTCTACCTTATTTTAGAAAACAAAAACTAAAGCATAAACTTGGCCATGGTACTTTTGATGCAGTCAGGATTGGATGTGAGACCAAGTTCTCTGCCTGTCTTAGACCAGCTCTTAGCCAGAGTGATCCTTATTTCACCTTGGAGTGTCAGCTGTCTCCCACACAGGTGCTCAAGCCTCTCATTTTGTGGATGGTTCTCCTTCTGTCCCTGAGTCCTACTTTCCCAGGTCTCCTCCTCATCTTCATCTTCAGGGTCCACCTTCCCTCCAACCCCCAGTTAGCATGGACTAGCCTTGTACCTGGCTGTGACACAAGGGCCTCAGTGCCAAAGAAGAATAACTGTTAACCTAGAGCAGAGGTTGGCCGATTCCTCCTATAAGCTTTAAAACAGTAAATATTTTAGACTTTCCAAGATAGATTGTTTCTATAGTACTTATTTGAGTCTGTTATCACAGCACTAAAGCAGCTGTAAATAATATGTAAATAAATAGAATGTGTGCCAATAAAACTTTAATGACAAAAGCAAGTGGCAAGCTAGATTTGGCCTCTAGGCTATAATTTGCCAACCCCTGACATATGCTATCAGTAGGGTTTCTTTATGCCTGCTATTCTGTGGCTTACATATGAGTCCCAGACTAGAGCCTGAAAAATGGTGGTCTAAGCCACGACTGGCCCACCAACAGTTTTTGTTTATCCCAAAGAGAGAGTTTGTTTGTCAAGGACATTTTAAACATTTTAAACAAACAGAGAACAATACAGTGAGCCCGCAAGATTCTAGCACCCAGCTTCAACAACTACCACCCCTTTGCCAATCCCTGTCATCTATCCCCCCCACACATCCTTTTTCCCTGAAATATTTTAAAGCAAATCCAGACAGCATATTATTTTACCCATAAATACTTCAGCACATCTCTCTAGCAGATAAGGACTTTTTAAAAAATATAACCACAAAACCATTATCATCCTAACAAAATGAAGAATAATTTCTTATTAACATCTATTACTTCATGAGGATTTAAATTTCCTTAATTGTCTCAAAAGTGTCTTTTTACAGGTGGTTTGTTTGAATCAGGATCAAAATAAATTCTACACATTGTATTCAGTGAGCTTTTAAATTTTGAATTGGTTGTCAACATGTGAAAATCTGGATTTCATATAAACATTGGATTTTCAACTCCTCTTGGGAAAAAAACTGGAAGATTTGCAACATGGCAGCCCCATCCTGGTGACAGCAGCAGCACTAAGCAGCAGGTCTACGCTGAGATAAGGCCTTACATCCCCTGCCCACACTGGGCCTCCACACTGCCCCCTGCAGGAGAACCCCTCCTGGACCTAGAGTAAGAGATGCCTGCTTTAGACTTTCTGTTGACTCTCTCTCCCACCTTATACAGGAAATCGCTGGGCCATCCTGCCTACGTTCCCCTCCAGCCACCCCCAGACTGTTCCCCTTTATTATTCTTTTTCCTCCTTCAAAGCAAACCTTCCGAATCTACCATATTCTGATTTGGGGGAGGAATCACGTAGTAGGGGTATCACAGAGAGGAGGGGGTTGCCTAGAATGAGTGGCCAGCCCTCTAGACCCTGGATCGCTGCCTCCTGGGCACTGGAAAAGCTTCCCTCACCCTTGAATTTTGTCCACTAGGGCTCACTTTGTTTGAGCTCACTCCCCAGGTAGAGAGCAGACCTTGATGAAACCACTCTCCTTTTCTGGACCTCAGTGACCCCTTCAACATAATGAAGGGGAGACAAAGTTGGGTAAGAGAAAGGTCCAGGTCGAGTCCCTGGATGAGACATGTATAATTGTGAGTTGGTAACCTTGAGATCCTGTGATTCTATTGGTGTCTCCATCTCATTGCCAGGATGGCCAAGGAGGCTGGGAAGAGGGGCCACCCAGGGGCTAAGCAAGAGGAGGAAATTGTCCACACCCCTACTGTCCTCCATCTTCTCAGGTCACCATCTTCTGACTGGGGGCACATGCTGGTTCTTGATTCTCTTTCTCCCTTGGTGTTGACTGACTGTATCTGCCCAGGCTTAAGGCGACACATTTAGGATGCCCATGAGGGCAGGAGAGATGACTCTGAGTCTGTGTGCCTCTACAGGGTGGGGTGGGCATCCACATAGGGCTGGGATGGGGTGGCAGCAGTAGGCTCAGGGTCTGGGAAATGTGACTCAGGCACCCGCCCATGCTACTCAGTCATGCAGATCAGTTCCACTGCAGGGAAGCCAGGTGGCAGTTCCAACTCAGGGGGGAGTCAAGCACGTAAACAAGCAATTATAATAAGATGTGATAAATACTGGAATAGAAGCATGCATTGAACACCTTAGGAACACAGAGGAAATGGTCTGTTTATCCAGTTATCTATGCTTCTACCCGGTTCCCAAAAAAATGATTCGAAGAGGGCAGCAAAGATCGATACAGAAAAACTGTAAAAATGAAGTAAAAGAGGGAGAAAATAATGTAGGAAGAGCAAGGTGAAAGCAAAAGTAGTGCTAGTACCCAAAATAGCTGCCAAGAGTTCCTACACTCTTGCTGGAACAGAGCCGCAAATTTTTCTCTCATCTTCCTAGCTGTCAACACAAAAGGGGACACCCTCAAAGTTGTACAATTCACAGTGTTCCTAAAAGTAAAGCGTGGCAATACGCAAAAGAATTCTGGTGCAGGGGCCTGAGAACTTCCTCCAGGCCAAGTTCTCAAGAACCCCTAAAACTATGTGAAGAGTATGATGGGAAGTCTCTACACTAGCAACTGTTCAGTGAATCTAAAGTTCAAAGTAAAAGATTATGAAAACAAATGAACAAACAGGTACAGCTCTGTTGCTGCCAGACATATTCCCTGCACTGCGGGCTCCTTGGGCATGGGTTGGTGCTATTTCTATTTATAATCCAGAGGGCACCACTCACATCTACACAGCACCTGACACATAGTAGGTTCTTTATGAAAGTCTACTGAAATAACTCTTGAGTAATCAAAATGGACATTTGGGGACATCTAGAAATGATCACCTATAAAATATAAAGGCTATCAGCCCTGAAATGAGGGAGGACCCAACAAATAACCCCAGGAATTTTGAGTGTTTTAAAATGGCATCAACAGACATCAATAATCTGACTTTTTTGTCTGTTTTTTGGTTTCTGTCAATGTCGTGTCCCTGGGCAGTGACAAAATCACAGAGTAGACTCTAGGATTTGCAGGACTTGACAAGATTTGGAAGAATGACCATTTTGAATAAGCAAGTGGATTTTGGCCCTTTTTTTCTTTCCTTTTTAAAACTATTAACTTTAAGGTGACACAATAATATATTTCAGTAAGAACAAAGCTGTTCAAGACCAGAACATTATCCAGGACATCTGACCTCAATACTACAAGGAAAACAAGACAGTGGGAAGAAAATTAAGGAAAGCTTAGGAAAGACATGCTGAATTCTGAATTTTGTAACATACTCATGTCTTATTTTAGTCACATTCAAAATCTCTGGTTGATCTCTAGATGAATTCAATAAACCACAGTCTAAATCTGGGACTGAAGCTCACAATAAATGACAGGATCCTTAATCAGAACATGATTCCTAGAATGAAAATGCAATCATTTTATAAAAATGCTATAGTGTTCTCTTTAGCTGTATCTTTATAATATGAATAAATCTATTTGAGATTTTTAGCACCTTCCACCCCACCTGAAAGACCCTGGGTAATGGGATGGATGCGCAATGGTCTCAGTTGCAACCATGTGGTTAGCACAACAGTAAACTTCTAGGACAGGAATGTAGGCTGTGCCTGCAGAGATCAGGGGACCCTTCCCAGAGGAGGTGACTTTGGACTGAGCCCTCAAGGATCAATAGAATATTGCCAATCTGATAAAGGAGAGGGAGTTGAAGGACTTCCAGGCAGATGACAAAGCAGAAACCAGTGTAGCAACTGTATCTTCCCTTTGCCCCTTAAATGCTCTCTACCCTGCTCACTGACTTTGGCCAAGTGGATGCTACAGATGCTAGTGTATCCCTGCTTTGGTCAGACCTGAACCTCTCTCTCACAGTATCCCCACATGGTCCAGAGATGGCCAGGGGAGGGGTGGTAGAGGTCTTGGGGGAGGGAGAGGGAAGGGAATCATCTGTCTCCTGTTGCTTTTTTAAGGCCACTAATTCCATCCTCAAGGTTCCACACTCATGATCTCATTACCCCTCAAAACCCCACCTCCTCCATACCATTACATTAGCTTTGGCTTTGGCTTTGGCATATGAGTTTTGTAAGAACACAAACATTCACTCCATGGCAGTGAATTATAAACAAAGAGTCCCATCAGGTCTGCTCAACAATGCTCTTAATTATGCCAAACTCCAGCCAAAAATCTCATCCTGGCCCATCCAAAGGGTGGAAGTGAAAGTGACACACAACTGTCTGCCTGAGTCCCAGTCACAGGTCCAGTAGGTCATTTCTTGTGTCAGGCATTTCCCCAGAAAGGCTGGAAGCTTGTGTAATGCAGAGAAGTCAGAACAGCGTCAGTCATCGAGCCAGAGCCTGTGTCCAGAGAAGCCTCTCAGAAACGCCCAGACTTCTGGTGACCTTGGGTCTGTGGCATCTTCCCAGATAACAGGGAGAGGACAGGGGCAGCGGGTCCAGCGACCAGCATGACAGTGTTCAGCTCCCGGGCACGTCAGAACCTGGGGAGCTTGTTGACAATGTTCTCTGGGATGGTTAACAAGCTTCCCCTGGTGGCTCGGAGGCACACCAGTGTTTGAGCCCACTGAACCAGAGAAATCCGGAGATGGGATAAACAAAGGACTTCTCTACTTGGAGACTATTTATTATTGTTGTTACCAGTATGCACATAATTGGGAGTGGAATTTTACAACAGTATTTATAACAGTTGAGTCACTGAATAAGTACCAACAGTGATGATATCACAGCACAGTAGCAGGTTCCTTACAGGCACACAAACACGTCCTTGCAAGTACAAAATGTGGCTGCACATGTATGACACAGTGGGTTGTCCTCAGCCTTAAAGGGAAGGGAATCCTGACGTATGCTAAAACGCAGGTGAGCCTAGAAGACATTGATCTAGAAGCCAGTCACAAAAGGACAAATACCATATGACGCTGCTTCTAGTGGTACCTGGAGTCATCAACAAGGCAAAGGTGGAAGACCAATGACCAATGGCTGAGACTGTGGCAGTGGCTGGGAGGGACAGGAGGCAGGGATGGAGGCCAGAGTTGAATGAGTGTAGAGCTTCTCCGGGATAATGAAAATGCTGGAAGAGGGGTGGGACTGGGGCACAGCCATGGGCATGGATTTAATGCCACTGAACTGTATGTACACTTAAAATAACTAGGATGGTAAATTTTATGTCATGCTTATTTCACACAATCAAAAAAAACACTTGCTGACAATAAAATTAGGCAAGAAGATGAACGGTGACCTTCAGAGTGGGGCAGGTTGGGTGGGAATCCAGTTGTTTGATGATTTGGGGAAGATGACTTGACTTCTCTGCATTCCTACTATCTCTCCATGACATGGAGAGGGGCAAGGACAGATGCCTCGTGGCTGTCTCTTCACAGACATGCTCTTGGTCCCACCAGGTGGGCAAGCATTAGTCTCATTGTGCTGAGTTGAAGTTGAGACCCAGAGAGGTTGCGTGATGTGTTCAAGGTCACACAGCTGGGGTGGAAGTGGCAAGTTTCCAAATGGAAATATCAATACAAGCATAAGATGGGACTCTGCGTTGCAGGTGCTGCCATGCTCCAGAAATCCCTGAAGCACAAGCAGAATCTTTCTTTGGATTTGGAAACTTGAGGGTGCAAACCCAGATGCTCCCTTCAGGGTCTACTCTTCAAGTTGTGATATCAAATGGTTTGTTTCTGAGGCCATTCCCCAGCACCTCTCAGTTCACGGACCTCTTTTATATTTACAAGTCCTATGAATGTGCAATTGAAATAGACCAAAAAATGTGTCTCTAGAATCTTACGTGCTTGGAAATCTAAACAGGACACACTGGAGAAAGGAGAAGTTGTTCCAAAAGCTGAAGTCTAAATTATGGGAATCAAGAGAAAATTTCAGTTCTCAAAGTAAAGTTCAAAATACACAGGGAACCAGACAAGATAACAGCTATCACTGCCAATGGAAGGGGAGGGAACTTCAGCAGGAGAAAAACAAGCCCAATAGAGTTTTCCATCTGAGGACTATAGGATTCAGATTTCCCCAGCCCGCCTCTCTGCCAAAGACACCATGTGAGCCCCAAATATTGTGTACAAGTTGGAGGGGGGGCATTTACAGTTACAGTGATCTGATAGTACCCCCTAAAGTTGTGCAGTACGGTAGCCCTCTCTGCTTCCAAGCCAGGAGGATTTCTAAGAATGTCAAATGGTGGGGGTTCAAGGAGGATGGTGAACAAAGGCAGGGGTGATTTTCCAAAAATATTGGGACAATGACCAGATTTTAGAAGGTAAAAGGAGTATCCCTGCCACCTGTGTAACCCACTGTGTGCCCCCACCATGCGTGGCTTTCACTCATGGTGTCTCATTTGATCCTCAGCATCTCCCATTTTAGTGATATTTTTAAAAAGGGCTCAGAGAGGTTCAGTGACTTGCCCACAGTCACACAGCTTGTGAATAGTAGAACCGGAATTGGAGCCCAGAACACCAGCCCCTTTCTATTTAACTGCCATCTGACAAGACTCTGAACCCACCTCGACAAGGATTTCTCTGGCAAAACTGGGCTGAAAGAGCCATCGGGGACAGATGGAAAGAGGAAATCATATCCCAGAAAGGCAAGGGAATGAGAGCCATCTCCTCTGTGGAACTGGTGAACAAGAGTTGGAGTAACTGTTTCTCAGCATCCCTGAAAAGCACCGCCCCCGCAGTGGGGGATGCCACCTCATTCTGTTCCCCCTTTTCTGAGACTCTGTCCTTCCTTCCAGCCCTCACTGACAGATAATCTAACTGTCCCCTGCGTCCTGTACATCCAAGAGATGGGTCTGCTGAGGAAAGAGGAGAGGGGAAGAGACTGTAACACAAGTTCTGAATTCGGATGGGGAAACCTATCTCAGACAATGGGGTGAGAGGACACCTATGAGCTCACACTAAGTTCCAGGCACACCTGGACCACTGGGGCCTGACTTGGGGCATGGATCTCCCCTCTTGGTTTTCTTGCCTCTATCTGGTGCAGGGAGGTTGCCTTAGATGATAATTCTAGGCTTTCTGCATCTCTAATATCCTTTGGTTCTAGAATTTTCCTCTGCTTCACTCAGGAAGGCAGGCAGGAAGCCTTCTCCAGGGCGGTAGCCTTGTTTTGTAGTCCCGTTGGCAGGGTAGGCACAGCTGTGCCCTGCCTTCTCCTGGAGTCCCACACTCCAGGGCTCAGGCCTGTCAGCAAGGGACATGAAAAGAGGACAGGAGGAGTAGAATCATCTCACCTCCCTCAGCCCCAACACCTCCTTACCTTTCTGAATTTTTTAAAAGTGCCTTTACTCAGAGATCATCAAAGATTCATCAGGCTTGGGATTGGCCTAAGCATTTGCCTGAGGAGCCAAGTAGAGGTGGAATGAGGGAGGGCGTCGGCAGGCTGTGCAGGCATGTGTGCATCCAGAGATGCACGGGGTGCCTGCCGCTGCCCCACTCAGGGGAGCCATTGGAGGCAAAGAGGCACCCCAGAAGGAACTTGAGCCCAGCTCTGGGAAACCTCCTTAGTGGTATGTGCCTCCCCTTTCCCATCCATAGGGGGTCAGGAGCATCAGTGAGGCTGAGAGGGCCTCCCTTTTTATGAGAAGGGAGTTGGTGTTGTAGCAACTGATTTAGAGGAAGACATTTGCAAGCTGGTGGAGCTGTCCAGGGCTCCAGACTGGACAAAGGCAGGGGACAAGATCTTGGAAAGTGGGCCAGGGCCCACCCCCAGCTTCTAAGCAGCTCTCCTTTCCTCACCCACCTTGTATCTTTAGCTTCTGCAAAAGATGATGTTTAGGAAAAATAAGGGGAAGGAAAATAAGTGGGAAGGAAACCATTAATTTTTTTTTATGGTTAGTGAATCATTGACCATTTTGCCCCTCCATTTGTCAGGATAGGTAACTAAGGCCCTGAATGGATAAGTGACCTGTCCATGGCCATTCAGTCAGTTGGGGGACAGAGCTGGCACTAGAACCCAGGGTCCCAGCTCCCAGGCCAGGAATCTTCCCTCTTCCCTCTAGGAGGCATGACAAGGCCAGAAAAGAGAGGACCCTCTATGGGGGTCTTCACCCCTCTCTCTATATGAGCAAGACTTGGCCAGTTCTCAGCACCAGAACACCCACCAAGGACCTAGCGAGACAATAAACCGTGATAATCATGTTTTTAATAATCGCCTGGAGTTTGTTTAACATACAATCACGGCCAGCAATAAATCCAAATTAAAAGCCCAACTGGGAGGCCTAAGTTAAGCTGCCTGGTTGGAAAGAGAACAGTTGAGGGAGAGGAATGGGGAGTGGAAGAGGAAGGGTGGGGCCAGGAGCAGGGAGCAATCTCCCTTCAAGGCTAGAATGCCCTCAGGGGGGCAGAGAGGTGGCCACCAGGAAGCAGGTGGTCCCCACCTGGCCCCAGCTGCAAACCCAGCCCTAGTGTGTGTCTTTATGTTTTAACCTGAGAGGTGTTTTTCAGCTATCTGGGCAGAGAAAACATCTAAGTTCCCAAACCTCAGAGCTGTAAATGACACAATATCCACCCCCTTCCTGCAGGCACGAGCTCCAGATGGGCAGGGCCCTTGCTGTCATGTTAGTTCTGTGTGCCCAGCCCCTGTTTTCTCATAGGACAGCAAATACTTGTTGAATAAACAAGTGAATACGTGAATATGCATGCTTCCACAGCCACCCTTCATTCATTCATTCAGGTTCTTTTCCCTCTTCAAATAATGATTGAGTCCTCACAATATGTGCTGAAATGGACAAGACCTCTGCTCTCTAGAGCTCGCTGCCAAGGGGACAGTTGACAGAGTCTAGTCTGTGTGATGCATGCTGAGAGCACCCAAAGGGGCTTGGCCTGGCCAGGGTGAAAGCAGGGTTAACCTCAGGGACTCTTGGAGCTGAGTCCTGAAAGAAAGACAATGAGGATTTAATGGGGATGAAGGAGAGATGGGAGTTGGGGAGTGATACTGATCTGAGAATACTGTTCTAGACCCAGGGAACATGTACAAAGGTGAGGAAGCAAGAGAGGATATGGCAGATTCTGAGACAGGAGATTCAGTTTGAGGGCAGGACAGAATCAGGACTGGGAGATGAGGAGGAGGAGCGGGAAGAGGCTGGACACTTAACCGGGGTAGATCATGAAGTACTGCACGAGCATGTTAAGGAGTCTGGTTTTATCCCGAGGGCAAAGACAAGTTATGGAAAGGTTTTAAGCTGGGGAGTGACATGACCAGAATTGCAGTTCAGAAAGATCACTCTGGCTGCAGTGTGGAGAATGGATTAGAGGTGAGGGAGCCTGGGGCCAGGCAGAGCAGACAGGAGGCTGCCACAGTGATCTGGGCCAGGGAGAGCCATGGTCCGGCCCAGGCAGGACCAGGGACACAGAAAGACAGAGGGATACAGACATGTCCTCCAAAAAGGGTCTCAGAGGGCTGGCAAAGACCCTTGCAACTGAACCACGTGGGAGTAAGGCGTGGCCGGTGACTCCTAAGTAGCTGGGTGGAGGGTGGGCCAAGGGCAGGGCCACTGAGGAGTAAGTAATGGCACATGGCAGAGCCACAACATCTGCTGCAAAAGCCTCCAAGGAGAAAGGGGCCAGACGCCAGTGTGGAGCAGCACAGAGTCACACAACCTGCCTAGTGTCCCTGCTGCCGTGTCCTGCAGGGGCTACTCTCTCCTCTGGAAATCAAAATGATGAATTTTAAAGGCCTTCAAGAAACATCTAGATTATCCCCTTCATTTGACATTTTGGAAACTGAGACCTAAAGAGGACAGTGACTTGCATGAGGTCACCTAGCAAGTGGGTGTCGAGCTGGGGAGAGAGTCCAGCTGTCCTGACTCTGA
Source organism: Scalopus aquaticus (assembly GCA_004024925.1). NCBI lineage: Eukaryota > Metazoa > Chordata > Mammalia > Eulipotyphla > Talpidae > Scalopus > Scalopus aquaticus. The sequence continues at coordinate 22,483 of PVIJ01013469.1, forward strand.
ACTGAGACAGTCAGTTGATCACTTGCTCCAGGAATCTTGGGTCATCCCCATGTCCAGATAGGTCTATGGTGGCATTGGGGCTTTTCAGACCTGTGTTCCAACCGTGGGGTCAGAAAACACCCTCCCTGTAGCTGTGCTGAGGAGCAGAGTTCACGGACACATCCATCCTTCCAGCTCTGAGTCTAATAGCTCCCCTCAGGGCAGAAAGGGGAGGGGATGGGAACCAGGAGAGCTAGTTTGAGCCCTGCCTCTTGTGCTTGCATGTGCTCGGCAGCTTCCCAGCCCTCCCTAAATCTCTGTTTGCTCATTTGCAGAGACAGAACAAATGCAGCGGAGGAATGGAGTGAATAGGAACACACATGTCAATGGCTTTTTGAACTATAAAGCACCACTAATAGATAACAGCTTTGCATTTTCATTTTTATACCCTTAATGTTTGACCCTGGGCCTGCTCCATTCCACATGTGCCTCTAAACACCACAGGGAAGTCAGATGCCCGAGGCAGGTACTCATGGTGGGAACTATGCCCATCTCCCCCAGCTCTGGGGGCTGGGGGGGATGGGGCACTTCAGCAGGTGGGTCCTTCTACCAGGACCCTGCTCACTGTCTCCGGCTTCATCCACACAGTAAGTCATCCAATATTCACTCAACAATCCTTTGCTATATGGCAGACATTATGCTAAGGGCTAGGGTGCCTGCTCTCAGGGAACTTACAGTCAGCTAGGCCTGAGGTACATAAGGGTTCCATGGGCAAAGAGGCCATGTCTAGAACAAAGCTCAATAAATTTTGACTGATTGATTGGATAAATGAATGATTGAAGTCAATCCTGTGAACACTGTGTCATGAGAGAAGCACCCCGTTCGTTTCTCTGATTCTAAGAAGCACTTTTCAAAACTATTTGCACAATTCTGGATGTAGATATACATCTTTAAAGCAGGGCTCCCCCCCCACCACCCACCAAAGCTATTATTAAATCAATGGTGCATCTCACAATCAATGGCACATTACAATGGAGGAAATGCACAAGTACCCAGGGAGGCAGGGATTCATCCTCACCAAGGAGACTTGGTGGAAACTTCCCTGGGCATAGCCTACTTAGCAGAGCTCTGAAGAATGAGTGAGCATTTTCTGCAATGAGAAAAGACATTCCAAGCAGGAGAACTGGCATGTGCAAAGGCACAGAGGTGTGAAAAAGTATCTGTCCATTGCAAGAAGATCCAAGTCTGGCTGGGGTGGGAGATGTTGGGACAGTAACTAAAGATGAGCCTGGGAGGCCATTTAGAAGAGCTTGAAATGGTCTCTAAAGGGCCTCCCTGGTGGCGCAGCGGTTGAGGCAGCAGTGATGTGAGTTCGAAGCCCAGCCAGGGAGAATCCCACATGGTGCGACAGACCTCTCCTGCCTCGCCCGCTGCTCCCCTCAGCAGTGTATTTCTGCTCTCCCTGTTCTGCTCCCCACTCTATCTCTGGTGAATCCTCTCACCGCCCCCACGCCTCTGGCCTGTACCCCAGCTTGTATGTATAAATAAATAAATCTTTAAAGAAAAAAAAAAAGAAATGGTCTCTAAAGTATATGGACTTCGTACTGAAGCACGTGATAGCCACAACATGAGCTCCTCCCTCTCCCGCCTCCTATCAAACACCTATAAAACCACATGGAAAAGCATCCTTATGGTTTTTGCAAGCAGGATGAATCTTAAATCCGAATATCACTAAAAGTTTCCTCCTTTCAATTATCTAGGTTACTTGCTACTAAGCCCAAAAGGCTACTAAGCCTTTTGGCTGTGAGGCAGGTACTCCCTCTGGCATGCCCTAGGAGGTGGGGGCTGGAGTGGCAGCAAATCTAGGCCTCTGCCTACCCAAATGACCTTCCTGTAGGTTGTTTCTCTGCTGCTCTGGAAAGGAAAGACTGCCCTTTCCCAGGAGGGGAAGGGAGAGGTCCAGGCTCTCTCCTAATAATGCTATGTGCCAGGCACTATGCCAAGCATATCATACCCCTTATCTTCTCTCCTTCTAATGTAAGGAATGTTATTGGTCCCATTTCACAGATGACGGAGCCAAGGCTGCCTTTCTAGTCCCTGCAAATGCCTGACCCATAAAGCACTTAGCAAACTTTTCATTTTCCCATAAACATTAACTGAGCATCTATCTTGTACAAAGCCCTCCATCAGGTGCTATCCCTATGTCATGCTCCTGCTGGTCCCTCTGCACAGAGTCCTCTCTACCTTTAACACCTGTAGAACTCCACAAAAACTTCAAGATGCTACTCCTGCTCCCGAGCAGGACCTGTCACTTTCTCCCACTCCACAAGACCCTCTGTTTGGTATGAGGGGTTCACCTCTTGGCCTCCCCTTTGAAGGCAGAGGGTGGGCCTAGCACACCACCTGGCACACAGTAGGTCTTTAAAACTCATTGGTTTCCTGTGTGAATGGATGGGTGAATAACCAAGTGATCAACAAAGATACCATTTTAGGAAGGATGGCAGAATCAAAAGGGGGAAATGTTTGGAGCTGCACCTTGAGTCAGGGAAGGCATGTCTGTCCCACCAAGCTCTGCAAGGTTCAAGGTAAGGGGGTAGGGGTTCTGGGCTTCCTCCTGCTAGAGGCGGAAGGAAGGGCTAGGGAGGCTTTTGTTGAGGACATCCTTGTGTAGGTGGAGCACTGAATGGGGCCACAAAGAACTTTCATGGGAGAAAGGCAGGTAGGGACAGTGGGCAGGCTTGTCTTGACAGCAGACGTGCCTGGGGAAACAAGGAGTGGGAGTCTCATTTAACAAATGGAGCTGGCATTCCACAGCCCTTCACCAGCAGAACAGAAGTAATCTTTGGGTTTGCAGTTAATTTGTTCTTTTAATGGACCCATCTTGTTATCAGCTATTAAAATGGGCTTTCCCCATTAACTGCTGGAGTCCAGGGAGGCAGCTGTTTTCCCAAGCCCCTCTGCCTTAACAGGGAGCAAATGGGCTGGCAATATGTGTCCAGACTTAGGGGAAAGCAGGAAATTGTTAATTTGCCAACATGCACCAGCCCAGGGGCATTTGGACCCTGTGGACACACACTGTAAAACCTACATGGGATATTTTGAAAGAGTTTCAAATTCAAGACATTTAAATGTGAATCCTACTGATGTCCACACACATGAATGGAAAAGACTCAATGATTCCTGCATGCATAAAAAGGCAGAACCAAAAAGGACCTTGGAGGCCACTGAAAGTAGAATCCCTCTTTTGATAAACATAGGGCAAAGCCCAGAAAAGGAAAGCAACTTCCTGAGGTTGCACAGCACCTTAATGCCAGAGTCAGGCCTAGAACCCAGGTCTCCAGATACCAGTTTCAGTGGTCACCTAAAATATCATGGCAAAGGTTACCCCAGGTTCACAGAGCTGGGGTTCCCAACAGTCCTCTAGAGCCCTCCTTCTTGTTCATTTTCCATTCCACCAACCTGTGTCCTAAATATAAGTCTAATCATGGCTGGTATCACAGGCCAGATCACAAAATTTACTGTAGGTGCATTCCATGACATGTGTGCAACACTTCATGGTTTACAAACTGCTGTACCTTGTTTGCTCTCTGTCTCAAAGGTAGACAGAGCTGGTATTATTTTAATCCCCATTTTTCAGATAAAGAAAGCCAAGCCTGAGAAACAGTAAGGGATTTGCCTAAACTCGCAGCTTGGAAAGATAAAGCCAGAATTCAAAGTTAGGCTTCGCAAATCCAAATCCCAGTCCCGCCTCCCCAGGGCCGCTCAGTAATTGCCAAGGGCAGAAACCAAGGCTCCTCCTCCTAAAACTGCACTCAGAAACACGAACATGCAGGGACACACCCAGGTGCAGCCAACTCAGCACACGCGCTGCACACACGAGCAAGGCTGGAACGTGTACATAGACAGATGGCCACCCCCCTACTCACGTATTCCTCCCCCCAGTCAAGCCTGGCCCAAATCTGCCGACACTCCAGGCACTTAATAAGCAAAAACATCAAGTCACTCAATCAATAAACTCAGCTGCTGACAACAAGTGAGGGCTGAGCGCTCCTAAGAGCTAATAATGCTTTGAGCTATAAACATGGCCATTAGCTGGGCTCCCGCCCTGCCAGGCAGGCGCTGCCGCGATGGGCAGGGGCACCGTGCCTGCAGTCAGAGGCCGTGGCATTTCATACTTGGTTGAACCCACTCAGCATACCCAGACTAAGCTGTTGCTGCCACCTCCCTTCCCTGTTTTCCCCAGGTACCCCTGCCTGGAACTCAAGAGGCTGCTGCTGGGTCCCCCAAAAGACATAGAACCCCGAGGGTCACCTCCGGGACTTCTAACTTCGAAACTCATGTTGTCTCACAATCCCACAGTAGCGCCCTTGGAGAACTGCCAGAGGAAGTTACATGCACAGCCTATAGGGAGACCCTTTTCAAGAGACTTCTGGCTCTACCATTTTACTAGCTGATGGATTTCAGCTAGTAACCTCTCTTTGCCTCTGTTGCCTCATCTGTAAAATGGGAATAGCCATGGCCTCCCAAGCTGATTGTGAAGATCATAGGATGACTGTGACTAGCAGAGTATCCAGCATATGAGAGGTGCCTAAGAATCCAGCAGCAGAAAAGTGACCCTTGGAAACCACTTTGGAGGGAGGAAGATGACAGAGCAGCTACAAGGGGCAGGAACATGAACCAAATGACATAATTTGAGGTCAAACACAGTCAGGCAACAAGCACAGGGTCTGTCTGTTTCCAGCTCTTTCCTCCAGATGATCTCTGATCTTAAAAATTCTGCTCACCCAGGCAGGTGGTAGGGATTAGTAGGACTGGATGGCACAGAAAGACAGTGACCTGCAAGAATGCCAGCTCTAGATTAAGAAGGCACTAGGACCGCATCCTGTACCCTAAATCAGGAGACAAGATTACAGCAGCCTCTCTTGAAATGAAACTCAGCCCCAGCAGGGAGTTGCAACATCTGAGGGTTGCCCTTAATTAGTTGCTGTTTCAGTGCATAGAATTGGGGGGGGGTTGCATGTACTCCCCCAATTTCCCAGAGGGAAATAATATGCCTTCTTAGCAAGTAGGATTATTTGAAAGTGGTGTCAAAACAAAAGCATTTCTTTTCCCCTCTCTGGAAATCTCTCAGCATGTCTGATTTTCCAGTGGCTTCTTCTATCTGCCTGCCTCTCTCGTCCCTCTTTGTTTATGTCTCTTTTATCTCTCAGAGACCATCTGTGTGCACATGTACATGCCTAAGCAATCTTATTCCTGCACTATTGACTCTTGTCACCCAGTGAAAAATTCCTGAAAGGCTTTGGGTAAGAATTCCCACCAACATCCCAAAATCGAAGGAGGAAGAGTCTGGAAAGCACAATGGTTCAGGACCATGGGCAGAGTTTTGCTTGGGAAAGCTAGGCCCCGCTGGCCCTCTGGGAGGGAGGCTGCCCACAGGATCACCCCTGTATCAGGCATGAGAGGAGGCTGAGCAGTGTGGGAAGAAGCTACTGGAACTGGTGAGGGTGGAGAAGGAGGAGCCCAAATCAGTGGGGACGGGCAGGGTTGACAGCAGAGTGAGGTTAAAAGGAGAGTGAGGGTGAAGGCTAGATGTGTGAAAGGGGGTGGGTGTATAAGGGAGGGAAGCTATGAGTTGAGGTGTATCTGAGCATAGAGTGAGGTGAGGAAGTGTGAATGCCCTTGAGCAAATTAAGTGTTCGCTCATTTGAGTAGATGTGAAGGCAGGTATGAAAAATGTGCGAGTGGGTGCAACCTGAGATTAGTGCTGGATGGCTTTCCGGCTTCCAATTTCCCTCCTCATTGCCTCCTGGGAGGTGGCAGGAGCCCCCGGGTCATGGTCCAGGGCTACACAGAGTGGCACAAGGCGGCGTGCTCACCCTTAGGGCTCTGCTTATGGAGGAGAGGCAGGGGAGGGAGGCAGGCCATTCCGCCAGGCTGGTGGGTAAATATTTAGAGGTCTGTTTCCACGTGTATAAAAACTCAGCCCGTCTGCTAGGCAGTGTTTGCAGAGGCTGGGAGGGGAGAGCTGGACTTTGGCCAGCCAGCAAGCCTGTTTAAACCCTCTCACTCGCAGCTCCCCCAACCCACGCTGCACCGGCCTTCTGGCTCTCGAGACACACACAGGGCACTCAGCCCATTGCACACATGCTCAAGCAAACCAGCACCCTGCATATGGAGACACAATCTCACACACACACACACACACACACACACACACACACGCACACACACCACACTATCACATTCACAATCAGACACATAGCTCACATGTCATTACAAATACATGTACTGTGGTGCATACGCCTCACGCAACAACACATACACTCAGTTCACAAGGTATCACACTCACAAATGTACATATGATTTATACTTAAATACACAGACCCCACTCACTACAGGAGGACCAACATGCCCAGAACATACACATAACCTTTCACAGGGACCAAATGACACTTTATTTTTTTAAATTTATTTATTTATGCATGCAAGCTGGGGTGCAGGCCAGAGGTGTGGGGCGGTGAGAGGGTTCACCAGAGACAGAGCGGGGAGCAGAACAGGCAGAAAGACAGAAATATACTGCTGGGGGGAGCAGCGGGCAAGGCAGGAGAGGTCTGCCACACCATGTGGGAATCTCCCTGTCCGGGCATTGAACTCACGCCGCAGCTGCCAACAGCTCCACAGCTCTGCGCTTAACGGTTGCACCACCAGGAAGGCCCCCCCAAGTGACACTTTAAATAGCATGTCACTTACCTATTCAAGTACATGTGCATACATAGACATTTAACAGGAGTGGACTCACAGAACTCGCACATCACAAATATAGCTTACTTATCAAGGACCCCACACTCGTCCCACAGTGTCACATGCTGTCTTGCATGTGCAACACAGCACCCCCTGGAAAGCTTGATGCTGTGAGCGTAATGTTTCTAGGGTGGCAGGTAAGGCTTATTCTGGAGTCACATGCCCTGGCTTAGAATCCCAGTCCTGCTATTTACTAGCTGATCCTTGAGGGGTGGGAGTGTAAGTTAAATGAGATGGTGAACTTGTCGTGGTACCAAGCAGACTCAATAAGTCTATTTAGAATTACACATATTTTACAAATAGTTACTGTCCTTATTTCATAAGTAAGTGAGTTGAGATCCAGAAAATGGAAGTGACTTGTCCAAAGTCAAGAAGAATGATACCAAAGATGGCGGGGATGGGGATGCTGGTGACTGCGATGGTGGTAAAACAGCAGATCCTCACTCGCACCTACCAGAGCTGGGTCTGTACTACGTACTTTCATTATCTGTGATCTCACTTAGTCCTCATAACAAGCCCATGAGAGAGGCCCTGTTATTATCTCCTCTTTAAGGTTGAGGAAAGTTAGGCACAAAATTGTTGAGAAATTTGCCCCAAGTTACACAGGAAGGGTAAAGCAAGACACCCCAGAATCCTGGAAAGTCAGGAAGGCGCTGCCTGCCACCCCAGCCCACGTTCTCTCCACAACCTCCACATGCACTGCAGGGCCCCTAAGTGATGCAAGGGCTTCTCCCTCTCATTCCTACTCTCCCCATAGGCAGGGGCCTTCTTCACCAACTCTCTGGACCTTCTCTGGTTTGCATTCTTTCCTAGAAAGCTAGACCTTACCCTTAGTCCAAGGTATGGGAATCTCAAAAAGACTGGAGCCAAGAGCCTGGATTCTACTCCCAGGTGTGTGACTCAAATAACCCAGTCTGGCAAAGTTCCTAAACCCCTCTGGCTCCCAGCCTGCCCATCTGTGAAATGGGAGTGACGGTGTCTCCCTCAAAGGGATCAGGAGTCTCTGGCAACATGAACAGTCGCTGTTCATGGAACTATTTACTGACATTGATGGCAGTCTCAGGGTGCTGGAAAGTTCCCAGAACCTTGGCTCTCACATTTTGCATCTGGAACAGCATCAGGATCTCAATTTTGCTTTGGTGGGAGCATCCACATACCCTGGGGTTGTTCTGAAGAAGTGCACAGGGAGTGGTGTTCCCAGGACCGGCGGGGGCAGAGCTTTGGAGGCAGACTCCCGGCCTTTGCACAGCAACGAGCAGTTATGTTACCCTGCAGCGACAAACAGCCCCAGTCTCAGTGACCAAAAACTACATTTTCTTGCTCACACTAATATCCACCAGCAGTCAGCAGGGGGCTCTGCTCCCAGGGCACCACTGGGCCCAGACTGATACAGCAGCTAACATCTTGCCTGTTGCCAGTCTCTGCCCGAAGGAAAAGAGAGCTCTGGAGGGTCTCACTTTAGCAATTAAGTGCTTGGCCTGGAAGTGACAGGTGTCGATTCTGCACACAGGTCAGGAGTCAGACCTGACAGAGCCCCACTAAAGGGACCAGGCAGTGCACTCCTACCACGTAGGAAAGGACAGCTGGGCACAGCTGGACATAACGACCACAGGAAGAAAACAGCATCAGCGTGGCAACACCCAGTGTACCACGCCCCTCAGTCACGACTCCCAGGGTGCACCGACATACAAGTGTGCCCAGTCCTGTGAAGCAGTCCCTCCCAGCGTGACATTCCAGGATGGACACGGGTGTGGAGGGCAGAGGCCAGACTTTGAAGGCTGGCTCTGCCATTTAATGCCGTGTGGCTGTGGGGCACGTGCCTCTCCCCAGAACCTGTTTTCTCTTCTGTAAAACAGGGTAAGTTTCTACTATAAAGGATATCAAGGAGATAGCTGCTCTATTGTTCCTGCTACCACGCCTGGCACACAGAGGGTGCTGCAGAAACACCGCCATAAGGGATGGCCCCACTGGGGGCTTGGCAGTGTAGGGTCTGGGGCCACACTCAGTGGGCAACAGCCCTAGCTCAACTGTCCATAAAGCAGGGGTTTGGGGGCACAGAGTGCATTGATGGGAGCCAGTCTTTAAAGAAGTTCATTCACAGAAGGCAAAGTTCCCCTAGCTCCCCTCTTTTCATGAACAAGGGGCCAGCACTTCTCAAGGTCACTTGTGAGTTGAGGCCTGAGCTTGGCTGGATCTGCACTCCACCCCGTGTTGCAGAGGTTTTGAGGCCAAGAGCTGCCAAGGGAGCCTTGAAGGATGGAAGAAGTCACCCCAGTACGAGACTGGGGAGTCCCCACATGCACCCACCACGGTTCCTTTATGAACACAGCCTAAATCGGAGACCCACTTTAATGACATCTCATTTTTCTGGACTTTCTGTGTCAAGGCCAGAGGCTGTCAAATCAGCAAGCTCACAGCAGCTAGGTTGGGGTTCTCAGGGTAGAGAGCTATAACAGGTGTCCCTGAAATCCTTTCTGGTATTGGACAAAAGCATTCTGAAAAACCCACAACTCAACTCACAGCCAAGCACGGTCCCACACACAAATTCCTGGGTACCACCAGGAGAACCAAAGCCCTTCACGAGCTCCTCAAGGCTGCCTGGAGTCTCCCCTTTCAGCCAGTTCTCACCCCAGAAACAGGGGCCCAGAGTAGAGACCACCACACACGGAGCAGGAGCTACTTCATCCAGCCCAAAGACCTCATTTCCTCCTGGGCTCTGGCCTCTGAAATCTCTCCTGACATCTCGCTCTTGTGCCTGCCTCTGTCTGGGTCTGTTTTTCTATCTTCCCACATCTTAATGAGTCTTTTGGCTATGTCTCCCAGGTCTCTCCAGTCTTGGACTAGGTGACTAAATATCTGTTTCACTGTCTTTTTTTCTGTTTCTATGACTCTTTTTCTGTGGAACCATCAAAGACGAGCAGAGTAAAAAGAGCCTTCATCAGGCCCAAACCTGGGCCTGCGGAAATGAGGAAATCGGAGCCCAACGAGGGGAAGAGGCGTGCATATAGACTGTGTGCTACTATGGCTAAAGCCTTTCTTGTTTTATCAAAGCTAGCGGCCTCTCTGCCACTTTATGCCAGTGCCAGCAGGAAGAGGGATGGGAGAGAGAAGGCGGTGGTGATTCCACAGGCAGGGAAGGGAGGAAGAGCTCTGGATGAGTGAACAATTGCTTGTTCACAAGTAGCTGTTTAACCTTGGGCATGTCACTTGCCATCTCTGAGCCTCAGTTTCCTCTGTTGTGAAATGGGTATAATCACAGCAACCCTGTCTACTACACAAGTCTCTGATCAATTTCTCATAAGAGGAGCTATATGGAAGTGCTTCGGAATAAATTATAAAGCATCAGACAGGAGTGGAGGACAAGACAAGGACAAGAACTGATGACTGATGATAAAGATGGCCTGATGACGGTAGTGATGGTGGTGATGAAGGGGACAGTGTGGTGCTGGTAGCAGTGATAGTGGGGACGGCGGTGACAGTGATAAGGGTAATGAGGGTGATAGAGGTAGTGGTGATGGTGACAACAGTGATGCTGATGAGAGTTGTAATGATGATGACAAGGGGGATGGTGTGATGACAGTGGCGACAATGGCCACGACAGCGATGGTGCTGGTGATGGTAACAGTGGTGATGATGATGGTACTAATGGTGCTAATGATGGAAACATTGGTGCTGATGATGGTGCTGCCGCTGCTGCTGCTGATGATGACGGGGATGATGGTGATGATAATGACTATGGTGACCATGTTCACAAGAAAAAAAGTAGTGCTCTGGATCCAGCCTTTTGAGACTGAGAGGTAAAACAGTGGATATGTGATGGAGACAGCAGTGCCCCTCCCCACCTCATAACCAGGGACTTGTCTCCACTCCTTGCCAGCCCAGACTTCCAATCCCATGTTCCCCTTCCGTAGCCCCAGACTGGTTCACAGCTGGTTCAGACCCTCTTCCTTCCATCTCCTCTGGCCTCTCCCTGCAGGTAGCACTTTATCCCAGCCCCTGCATCATCCTGCTCTCTGCAGTCTCAGCTCCCCTTCCCCGGCCACCTCCCAGCCTGTTCTTTCCTTCAACTCCCTCCTACGCCCAAGCAAGGAGAGCAGTGAGCACTCTCACTGTAGCTATTTATACACAGGAACACCTCACGTTTCCCCTGCCTTGGCCTCTGTCCATGCAGCACCGCCCTGCAGTGGGCTCTCTAAGTGGGGAGGCAGGAGGACAGACTCTGCCTGCTGCCCACCCCTCACTCTGCCTCAGTCCTGGAACAGGTCCATGGAGGATGCTTCTCACGAGGTGGCAGCATGCACTGTTCTCTGCCTCATTTTCCCCCACATGGGAGTCACTTCTTAGTCTTTGGAAACCATGAGAAGACTTTCTTGCCTGGCACAGATGAGGGTGAGTGGCCTCTGCTGTCATACTGCCAGTCTTTGGCAGGCGGCAGAGGAGGGAAGTCTGTAGGGTGGGCTGTGTCCTGGGACACTCACACCTTCTTCCAAAGCCAGCCTGTCAGCACAGGGGTGTCAGCATCACTGGGGGTTCAGAAGAGATTGAGCAGGAGGGAAACAGAGCTCTCAGAGCTGAAGGGGGAGGTTTGGAGTTCCTGCGTCCTTATACCAATGTCTCCTCCCATCAGATCACCCTGTCTCCTGTGCCTCTGTTTCTCTTTTGCAGGAGGCATAGTCACTGACAGATACAGAATCACACTAGTTACCCTCACTACAGAAGTGGGCAGGAGCTGGCAGCCTCCCAGCTCCCTGGCCTCCCCAGGGTCACTCACAAACTCCCCGTACCTCCTCTCCCTGCTTTGGCTGTGCCTCTGACAAGCACGGCTCAGAAATCAATCATCCCAGCAGAGCCAGGCCTCGGCCCCTGACATTCCAATTAAACACTTCACTCTGACCTTGGTTGCATCATCTCGGCTTGGAATAACGTCATCTATCTTCCCCAGACGGCCAAAGCCTACTGGCCAGTCAGGAGAAACCAAAAGCCCGTCCGCGAAGCCGGCCTCATCACCACAGGGACACATTTCAATCAAGAGGAACTGCAGCATGCTTGGGAAGAAGAAACGTCAGCTTTCCCGGGGACAAGCATTCATCTGCCAGGGAGGAGAAAATAGTGCCAGCCCCCACCAAGGGGAACCTCGTGTTCAAGAGATGGCCCTCCCCATAAGTCAGGCTACCCCTGGTCAGCCAGAGCCTTGGAGTCCCTGGGTGGGGTGGCAGGCTGAGGGAAGGGAGCCAAGGGCAGGGCCCGGTGGAACTTGGTTGAGGAGGTGATGGCCAGGTGGAAGGACTTTGCCTGCTGGGACAGCGTCAGGGCCTCCCGAGACATTCCCCAATCTACAAAGGAAGAAACAGCCCCAGCTCTGGGGCTTCCCCAAACTTAAGGGAGACTGTCTTAGCTGGGGAAGTCCCAGAGCAAGAACCATTTGTGATGGGAAAAGCATAGCGTGCCTTGTGGAAAGCCGGGAGTAAGAGACAGAGCCCCCAGCTAGGGCATTCTCCACCCTCCAGCTTCAAGGGGAGATATAGCCCTCCCCTGATAGTAGAGACCAAGCACCTGCCTTGGAAAACTCCATCCAAAGGGAGAACAGGGTGTCTGTCCCCTGGGAGCATCCCCGCTGCATCCTTTCCCTAGGGATTCCTAAAGAAATGTTTGTGATCTTTGCATCAGGTAGGCCTGACCTGAGTTCAGATTCCAATTCTATGCCTTCTGTGCTGTGTGTACTTGAACCAGTGACTCAGACTCTCTGAGCCTCCTTTCTTTACCTGGAAAATGGAAGCTGTCTTAAGGAGAAAAGTGAGGCTGTGTATAGAGCACCCAGCAGAGGGTCTGGCATACAGTTCAGGCCAACTCATAGAGAGATGGCCCTGCCAACTTGGGGAGCCTGACCTTCTAGAGGGGAAAGGGAACCCCAGTCCCACAAGGAAGTGATTGTGCCCGTGGAACCAAGAGGCCAGGAGTGTGAATCCAACTTGCCACAGACCTCCTTGGGCCACCAGAAGATGGAGCAAGGTCAGATGCTCAGGGAGCCCACTGAAGATGACCCGGGGCCCTTTGTGAGGGCAGGGGGATGGTACTCACCTGCCCAAAGTGACTCCAGCTTAAAAAATTACACTTTATTACCCCATAAGTAACACAAGAGGCTCCTTGGATGCCCCACCTCCAAAGAACTGCTTCTCAGTTGGCACTGCTTCCTTTGGGGTTATTTTTAGCTTGTTTTCCCAGTAATGATTCTTTTGGGTAGATTTCAGGGTTGTAGCTGTGTGCTCTCTGGGAGACGGGAGTGGTATCCATACAAAAAAAAAAAGGTTGTTATTCATAGTAATTCGACTGGATTTGTAAAGTTATTATTAAGCATTTGTCACCACAAAAGTCACTTTGATTTGGCTTTCCTTGGAGCTGTTCTCCCTGCCCAATTTTGCTCCCTTGTCTTATACAGGAAGCCTGGGGGATTTTAGGGGACTGTACAGAACCACTGAAGAGATTGGAGACTAGTGTGCTCAGAAGGAGAAGGGAGAAAGCAAAACCTTTGGGGTTTGCTTGTCAGAGGACCATGATGTGCATTATAATGATAGCAAACACACATAGAGTATTTACTGTGAGCTGGTCACTGTTCCAAAGGGCTTGGCAACACTGTAAGGTAGGTATTAGATCAACATCCACATTTTGCAGATGAGGAAATGGCACAGAGAGGTTAAGCAGGTTGCCCAAGGTCACACAGCTAGTAAACAGCACATCTGGGATTGAGCTCAGGCAGTCTGGCTCTAGGAACCAGGCTTTGGGCCACTTTTACCCAGCACTTGATGACCCTTGCGGGCATCTGAGAGACAGGTGAGAGGTGGAACAAGGCTGCTTCAATTAATCTGAGCAGGAATGGCATGTACAAGTGGGGATAACACTATAATTACCCCCAGACTCTGTAAGTGTCCCCTGCTGATGGATTTTGAGGTGGACAGGAGAAGTCCTGGGGAGAGCAGCCTCAGAAGACCTTTAGTAAGAGGTGCTCAAGGCAGAGATGAACACAGGCTTTGGGGGCACTCAGACTGAAATCCCAATCTCAGCTTCAAACTTCCTATCTCTGCAGCTGGGACCACATTTCTGTCCCTGTGAGCCTCAGTTTCCTTGTCACTAAATAGAGACAATATTGACATGCCAGCTGGGATTACAACAAAGATTCAAAGAGGGAATGGATAGGAAGTACCCTAGACACTGCAAGACACTGGAGTTCAAACTGTCACCTTTTCTGCCATTCATTCATTCATACATTCGTTCATTTATTCATTCGGTAACATTTTTGACATTTAATGCCTGTACGGAGCTGCGATCAGTGTTGTGAGAGACCTAAAGAGTAAGACATCATTTTTGTCCTTAGGGATTCTGGAGATGAGTAGGGGAAGCTAAGAGATGTGGTGAATTTTAAATTTGAGGCAGACAGTGATTGATTCCATCTGGAATGATGAATAAGGCTCCAATGAGGAGACCTGGAAGGAGGAACAAGTATTCCAAGAGAGAGAATAACATGGCCAAAGGCACAGAGGCAAAGGGTGATGGGAAATTGAAGCAGAGATTCCGATCTTAAGAGAGCAGGAAAGAGAAGTTGGGTTTTGATCCCATCTCTGGAAAGAGCTTTCTGCATTGAATCAGTAAATTGCCTCAAGCTCTGGTTCTTACACCCCCTACCTTCAACACTCATGGATTTCCCAGATGGCCTCTGGCTGTCTTATTAGTCTATGGTGTGAGGGTTTCCCACTTTATATCAGACCCCAGCTTGCTCCTGGATCCTGGCTCCCCTCTCACCTTTCCAGGCAGTCCAGCCTGGCATTCTCCTCCCAAAGCAGGAATCCTGGGCACTGCCAGCCACAGGAGCCAGCAGAGTAGGGTCACAGGCAGAAGCTCAGTTCAGGAGGTTCTAAAGAGAAATTGGGCCCCTAGTTCTTCCTCTTCCACCTGTACCTTAGCAGCCAAGTTGGCTAACAAGAGAAACTGAGAAAGTTGTAGTAAGGTTGAGGGTTTACTGCCATTCAGTTGTTGGGCTATGGCAAACAAAGAGCATCCTCACTCCCTCCCTCTCCCTCCTTCTCCACTCCTTCCTTCCTTTCTTCCTTTCTGCCTTCCTTCCTTCCTCCCTCTCTCCCTCCCTCCCTCCCTCCCTCTCTTCCCCCCCTCCCCTCTCTCTCTCTCTCTCCCTCTCTCTCAGAGCTTTGTTCTGGAATTAAGTGAAGTGGGGGTAGGGAAAAAAGGACAGGAGAGCACAGCCCAGCCCGCATGGCCAGCATCCAAATCTTCTGTTGGCTGGGTGCCCAGGGGTGGTCCTAGCTTAGCTTACTCTCCATGTGTGCCAGCAAGGAAGGGAAAGGAGTCTACTAGAGTCAGGGTTTTGCAGAGTGGAGGGATGGAGGGAGTAACATGTTTGACAGGAGCAAGAGGTGGAAAGATGTAGGGAAATGAAAGCAGATATACCCCATAAACAGATGGTTCTGAGGGCACCTCATTTTGCAGCTAGGGCATGTTTGTGTGTGTGTGTGTGTGTGTGTGTGTAGCTGTACACATACTCACACACAGATAAGATGCTTTATAAGCATCCCAGTGTCTTTATAAGCATCCCATGTACATGTGAATGTGTATGTAAGTGACCACAATAATCGTGGGATCACAGGCAGACAACTGTGTATAGTCTGTGCCCAGCGGCCTTCCCACTCTCCCTTCCAGAGCCAGCCCAGCTCTCCATGCTCCAGCCACACTGAAACAGTCTCATGATCACATTGTATCCCCTCTGACTCCAGGCCCTCATAAAAGCTGCTCGCTTTTCCTAGAACCATCTCCTCTCCTCTCCTCCCCACTTTCTTGGCCCACACCACTTGTCTTTGCTTCCATACAACTCGATGCTCACCCCCTCTAGGAAGCCCTCCCATCACCTGCAAAACCGATCACCTCGGTTGAGTCAGGCTCCCCTCCCTTTGCCCCCACAGCCCTGTGCTTCCCTCTAGCACTCACATCCTGCAAAGTAATCTGTGTGTCTGTCCATTCTTCTCTCTCAAGTGAGGGCAGACACTACCTTATTCAACTAGCATAGCTCCAGACACACGGTAGTCAAGGAACAATTTATTTGTCAATAGCTATTAATTGGGCACCCAAGAGAGATCAGCCAAGGGGCTTGATAAAATGGGCACAACACAGACATGGACCTGCCATCCCTGGTCTCCCCTCTATAGGAGGACATAATGACTTGGTTGTAGAAAACAGGGTTTATAGGTGCACAATATAGGGATGGGGTGTGGGCAGTGTCAGGGAAGGCTTCAGAGGGTAAGGATTGTTCAAAGTGAGACAGTATGAGTGACTGAATATATAAACACAACTACTAGAACTGGAGTCCAAGGTCTGAGTTGAACCAGCAGTCACATCGAATCAGGGTAGACACCCTGAAATCAGGACCTGGGGAACCTCATTCCCCATGTGAAAGAGAGAATTGGTTCCCAAGTCCAAGGTCACCACCATTAACTGGGTGACCAGCATACATTAACTGGTATTTTAAAAAGACTAGAAGGTTGGTGTGATTATCCACGTTGAACAGATGAGGAAACTGAGGTTGGGAGATGAGATGGTTTAAAGTAAGGCTGCAGAATGGGTGTTTGGGCCAGAGAGGCTGGGAGGTCATATGCTGCCCTAGATTTGCCCTAGATGGTATGTGTAAGACTGCTGTCCCAAGATAATTATTAATAGCACACCCTTTTCCTCAAAAAAAATAATCCCCCTTTGTATCACAAATTATTTGGTCACTGTTGTGTGCTGAATTGGTCTCCCGAAAATTCATATGTTGAAGTCCCAGCCCCAAATAACTCAAAATGTATTGGAAATAAGGTCTTAAAAGAGGTGATTAAGGTAAAATCAGGCCAATAGGGTAGAGACCTAATCCGATCTGATATGCCCGATGTCCTGAAAGACACAGGGATATAAGAATGGACCACAAAGACACAGCAAGTCAGCCAAGTCAGCCTCAGAGGAAACCAGTTCTGCCAGTGCCTTGATCTTGGATTTCCAGCCTCCAGACCTTTGAGAGAATAATTTTTTGTTGTTTAAGCACCCCCATCTATGGTATTTTGTTTTGGCAGCCCTAGCAAAAAGTACAGTCACTTTATGGGACTGGAACCCATGCCTCTGCTTGGCAAAACCACACTCTACCCATCATGCAGTGCAGCCAGTGTTGACTTCTGGTCACTGCAGGGTCACTGCCCAGCCTGGATGCTAAAGCCCTGATCAACTGCTTCTAGTTACTGACATTCTCCTGCTTGAGGAACAGCCTGCAGGAGGAGGCAACATGGTCCAGCTACATAGCAAAGGCTGGTGGAAATCATTATAATCACCACATATATGCATAACTGTGTATTAAACTGGGTGTGTGTCTAGCAGCATGTAGGTATGAGTCTGGGTGCTAGATAAGGGAGGTGAGAGGCTGAATTTCTCAGTTTGGTGTTGCAGAGAGAACACCACTCTCTGGTAGGGGCCTTGTCCTCCTGGAACACCTGTGCAGGCCTCTTTCACATCACTGTCCTCCCTGCTTACAATGGCCTGTTTTTGCCTAGTGCACCCACTGACTGTAAAAGTCATAGTAAAAGTGGCTAAGTGGGTTACATACTTGAGTTTTTGAATCACATACATCTGGTTTTGAGCATGGGTCTGCTTTCTAGCTGTATGACTCTAGGCCAGAATCTTACCTTCTGTGAAGCTCACTTTTTTCATCTTGAAAATAGCAAGAATAATAGTATTTACTTAACAGGGTGGATGCTTTAGTGGAGACCCAGAAAATGCATGCAAAATGCCCAGCACAAAGCTTGGCACATAAAAAGCTCTTAAGAGTGGGTGCTCAGCATGGGTTTGTGGAATGAAGATCTTGAACTTCCCTATGGGAGTCTTGCCTCTCTCACTCAACCTATGTGTACTAGTACCTTGTACAATGCTTCCTACAGAATTAGAGTTCAATAAGAAAGTGAAAGTATTTAATAAAATGACAGAGTTAACAAGTCTCTTTTTGCCCCTGTAAAATGAGGGGGTTAGCTAGATTAGGGAATCTCTGAGCCCCTCTTCAGCTGAGCCAGACTAGGATTCCATGGTGGCCCTGAAAGCCTCCAAAATGGTGAGTCCCCTTCCTGATGCCCACATTGACCTGTCCTAGCATTTCCTGTTGGGAGGCATCCCGAAAAACAGGAACATGCTGACAAGGCAGATGTCACTGGGTCCACTGTGATAGTAGGGTAGGGGCAGACAGAGCAGGAAGTAGGTGCCAGTTTCTTTGAAAGGCATCCTCAGGGCCTGGCTGCCTGGCAGGAAGCTGGGGCTATTCCAGGCGCCACCTAGGAGCTGAGAATGAGGAAACCTCCAACCACTGCCAGTCCTCTAGCTAGAAAGATGCTTGGTCCCAAAAAAGTTGGAAAAGCAGAAAGGAGATGCCACCGATTTAATTAACACCGTGCTATTTTGGGAGGAGAATACACATCTGCCAGGTACCCACTCTAGCCTGGGATTGCTAGGCCTTCCCCACCCAGATTCCAGTTGACATTTTCAGTTGTGAAACCATGACCAGGTCTCACAGGTGAGGTCAGGGCAGCCTACAGGTATGAGAAGAAAGGTCAAGGGGAGGTATGAGTCCTTGTCCAGGTAAATGACTTGCGGAATTGGAAGAGCTGTGGCAGCAGGCTGGGTTGACATCATGTCAGTTGCTTTCTCCCTGAGCCCTAAAACCAGCACTGCCAAGAGTAACAGATTCCCAGGGCACTGGAGTTGGAGACACTTGGGCATTTAATCCCTGGACTATCAGTTCCTTTCAAACAGGGAGGAAGATCTGCCACTTGCAGGATCTGGGCATGGTTAGATATGCTGACCCGACAGAAGGCTCTGGTCCATGAAGGGGAGATCCACGTAGGAGGTACTGGAAGAACCTGGGGCTGAAAATGCATTCCCTAAAGACAGCAGGCTGCCCTCACCCCACCTTCCTGACCCTGGGTCTCAGTCTTCTCCATAGGATGAGCAAAAATGTAAGCTGCCATGTAACTTATCCCAATTGCAGCCAATTATCAGTTTAATGTCTGTCTTTCCTCTAGAATGTAAGTTCCACAGGGACGAGCCAGGTCTGTCTTGCACACTGTGTCTGTAATACTGGAGATATTCACTATACTGTTGTGAAAGAAGGGAGGCAGGAGGGGAAACTGAACAGGTGAAGGGAGGCCCATTTTCCTGTCACCTAAGACTATAGGGGGCGGGTAGAAAGAAGAGCCAGAAGTCTGACCTGGTTTTAGAGAAGTCTGGGAGAAGAGGCTGGAATTGATGAGCCTCAGACCCCATGTCAGACACAGACATGTGTGGACAGGGGAGATGGGTTTATATCACTGGGCAGTGGGTCCTCAGTTCAGAAAAACAAACATCTCTCTCTTCTGCACTCATTCTTTCAAATGCCCATTCCATTTGGGTGTGTGGGCAGGGTTGAAAGACCACCCTATTTCCTTCCTCCTCTTCCTAAAGCCCTCTGTCTCAGGAGGTGGCTTCTTTCTCCTTGTCTCCCACACACAGAGCCTGCCGTGCTGGCTTGCTTCTCGGTGGATGGTTAATAAACCCTTGGGTGACATTAATTGCTATCAGGCATTAGGGAACTAGTGAGAATCACCTTCCTTGACCACTCCAGCACCTTGGATTCCCCAGGGCTTTGAAAGCCTGGCCAGTCTCCCCTCAAACTGCACCTCCAGTTCCAGACAGATGTGGGATGGGTTTGAGAAGGGAATACTCTGCCCAGGCCCCAGGAGAAGCTGAGGCAGCAACAACTAGCAGCCGGGAGGAGGGAGGCTTCCAGGAATGGTTCAAGTCTATTTTCCAAAAAGCAAATGTCACTTTTCTGGATGAGAAGGAAACTCACAGGGTCAAAAGGTCTAGGACCAAGGCAGGCAGGCAGGGGACAGAGATGGAGCACGCTGTCTGGCCTCCTTGTGACCTACCTTTTCCCACACTCAGTCTGGCTGAATGCTGATGTATGGGGGATGACCCTCCAGATGCACAGCCCCTTTCTCCCATAGGAGCTATGTTCATAGGCATGAAGAACCTACCCCTCCAGGGTAGAGGGGAAATGAGTCCCTGCCCCAGGGGCTTGGAGCTTTATAGCCAAAGATGCTATAAATCAAGGCCATTGATCCAATTGGCTGAAGGCTGATGGTTGACTTGTTGGGTCTGATCTGGGTTGTGCTGTAATGGAAAGGCCCTGCAGGTGGGAAAAGCCACCCTAGTCCCTCCTCCTCCTAGTCAGCAGATGCCTGAGGGGTATTTCCAACCCCCACTTCATGCCCCTATAAAGGTTTGCAAAACAACCTGTAGGAAGCAATGTCCTTTCTTCTCTGCCCCACCCCCAGAGCAGCAGGGTTTTCCTCCCAGTTGCACCCGGGACTTATGCCCAAATGAGCTGAGCTGGCCAGGTCTGGAAGGGCTGAGTAGGACAGAGCGTGGAAGCTCCGTTGATTCCCACCAGTGGCCCTCAAGAGCTCCATGCAGGTTCTGGGGGTGAGGGGAGGGTGTCCCCTACCCGCGCCTCTGGAAAACAGCTGTGAAACACCTCTGGCGGGGAGTGGGTATCCTTTGAAACGGAACTTCGGTGGCTGCGGTGGCGTCTAGCCGGGAGAAACGCAGCAGCCACCGCAGCCAGTCCGCCGGCCTCTCTCGGGCCCCAGCGCTGGCCTGCAATGGAGAGAGAAAATAAAACATAAAACAGGGCCGAGCGGAATCGCGAGGTCGGCCCTTGCCAGAGTCTCATTAAGGAACGGCGCGCGCCCCCAGGCTGGGAATGCGGAATGGACACGTGGACAAGGGAGGGGGAGATGGAGGCTGAGGGTGTCTCCGTGGCGCGCGAGTCGTGGGCCGCGCGCTCCGAGGCCACGTGACCACGGGGACTCTGCGAGGGGAGGGGAAGGGAGCGAGCGCGCCAGGCACGGCGCCCGCTACTGCCGGGGTGGGCGCTGAATCCCGGACGGGGGAGGAGGGCGGGCGAGCGCTAGTGTGTGTCTCTCTCGAGTCATTTACGGCGGAGCAGCCGGCGCGAGCGCCGAGGCGGCGGCGGCGGCGGCGGCGGCGGCGGCGGCGGCGGCTGCTTCTTGCCACTGTGGCTCCCCCCACCTATTCCTTTTTGCTCCTCGATTCTTCCTCTCCCCCACACACACGTCCATGGGGTGCCGGCCCCCCCGCCGGCACCTCCTCTCGGTTCGGCCCGGTAGGCACCAGCTGCCGCCTCTGTGGCCGCGAGCTGCGCGGGCGCCTGGTGCCCCGGCCCCTGGCGTGGCGCCCGCATCTCGCCGCCCGCAGCCGGGGCTTGGCGCGGCGCTCCGCTCGCCCAAACTGACTCTGGGAGAGCGAAAGCCTGTGTCCGCCTGCACGGAGACAACCAGCTAGCGGCCGTCCGGGGGCAGGGCGGGGGCGGCGGGGAGAAGGAGGCGTCGGAGACTCCGAACCCCGGAAAAGTTCAAGGTTTGTACAGGTTTCCTCCAAGGAAAATAAGGAGAAAGGCGGAGCAGCGCACCCCTCTCTGTGTGTTCAGACAGCGAGACCTGGGAAGAGAGGGGGACGACCCGGGGCTGCCGCGGGGCTCGTGGAGTCCCTCTCCAGCCTATTACGCTTACGACCGGGAGGCTGGAGTCGGTGCCCGGGGCAAGAAGGGCTTAAGTCAGGCGCTTTGGCCCCCTTTCCGGCTCCCTTTTCTCCAAGCTCCATCTGCATGGGACAGCGGGTTCTGGCCCAGCCACCCTTGCCCCAGCCACGGGGCCGCTGCCCGGGCAGGATGCACTGAGCCGGCCTGTGTGGCGCCCGGGCCCTGGTCGAGACTGGGGAGAGCGCTGGAGCTGAGGAGCGAGCGCTGCGAAGGGATAAGACGCTGACCGCCAGCCTCGAGTATTGCGCGTCCCAGAGTCGCCTAGGGTGGTGGCGACCCGCGTCGCCGGTCTCAGCACTGCACGGAAACTTTTCGTTCTCCAGATGGATTAAAGTTGCCTGGATTTTCTCTTTCTTTAAGAAAGAAATCGTTCGTTTACACCTAACCTGGGATTTTTATGCTGGAGCTGCTGCAGGGCGCTTGGAGGAAGGAAGCCACGCTATCCTTGTAGGGTTACTACCGAAACCGAAGAAATTGTGGCTTGCCTTGGAAGTCTACAACCTCGAGCGAGTCCAGATTCAAGCCGGGCCGCGGGGCTGGGAGATTGAGCACTTGGCCCTAGGCAGCCCGGGAGACGTCCGTGGCCTCCCGGACCGCACGTGCGGCTCCCCCCACTCTGCACAGATCCTGCAGGGGGCACCAGCCGGGGGAGGTGGAGGCTCCTCCCGCCCAGAACTGCGCCCCCACCAGCTTCGCGGGTGTAGCCGGCCGCGCCTGGGACGCCCCCTCCCCTCAAAGTGTCCCCGAATTGCACTTCCTGGCCCCCAAAGCCTCAATAGAGACAGCTAGACCCCCTGAATTGGATGTGACCAAGCCCAGCCTGGGGCTGAGTTGTCGACGTCTGTTGCCCCATCGGCCCCCTCCCATTCCTGCTTCGGCCATGGCCCCGGGGATGTCTGGCCGCGGCGGCGCCGCCCTGCTCTGCCTCTCCGCCTTGCTAGCCCAAGGTAAGTGTCGCCACGCGGAATCGGAATGAAGATGCGGAGGGCGCCGCTGGAGGGGGCAAAGAGGAGACTGGAGAAAGGCGACCCCCCC